>APFE030033061.1:149247-190953 GCA_000404065.3 Pinus taeda | reverse complement strand
CCGATGACATCATGCTGACGTCATCCGAAAAAAGCACGAATGTCCCAAAAATCCATATTTTTGCCAATTTTTCGTGTTTTTTGCACTTTTTGCAAAATCTGTTGTTCCGCCTTATGCATGCATTTTACGTCCAAATTTGCACCAACCTGCTCAAATCGACTTGGAGACCTTCGGCGCGCCCACCCACCTGCATTTGTGACTCGGATCGCCAAGTTTACCAGGTATTTATCCCTGCAAATCCTCTCTGCCCCTGGTTTTGTCTGCAATAGCTGAGAATTCACTTAAGACACTGAAAAACGCATAATTCACCAACAAAATTCTCTGCACCCAGTTCCCATTGGAAATTGAACGGTCGAAATTCACTAGCTGAGCCTGGTTTAACAAAAACTTTCATTAAAACCTTCATCCCGTTCGCGCAGTTGTGAACAGGAAACCTGAAAACTTACACCTGATTAGTGTGAAAGGTCTGTCAAAAACAAGTATTTGCCTTCTCAAGTGACTGTGCGCAGTATTCCAATTGTTGCAAGTTCACCCTATCGTCCTCTGTTTCTCAATTCACCTCTTTGTCCAGGCAATACTCTTTTCTGTTGCCCAGCCTAGTAACATCAGTTTACATACAAAACAGAGTTCTTAAGTAACCATGGATACTCCAACAGCACTTGTGGCCCTCAATGTTGCCCCTTTGAATGCCCCTTAGAGAGAATTGGAGTGGCAGCGTTTAGCAGACTTGGACTATCAAATCTCAGAGGACTCCCTAACAAATAGCAGGTTCCACCTCCACCTGCTAAATGAATTAAAGGCCAAGCATGTAGCTGGAACCAATTCCCCGACCTAATTCACCTATGTGCTGTATGCTATGATCCTACTCAGAGAGCAGTTTTTGACCCTTCAGGCTCAATTGTATTCTACATCACCCCTGAGGCCATCAGGGAGATGCTGCAATTCAAGACTGAGAAGAAATTGGTCCCCCTGTCTTTGTTGGATCTGATAAATCAAGGAGCTAGAATGTTGACAGATGCTCAGATCACAAAGCTGAACCAACTGTTTATTAACTCCGATATTGTGTAATACCCTCCTATTTTTGCTGGTTACCTCAACCAATTGGGCATAAACCTTGCAGATATGATCAGTTCCATCCTGGGTTATAAATTAGTTGAGTATATTGATGAAACTGTACTGGTAATGATGCTCATGTTTTCCCCTAGCAAAGCTCCAATCTGCTATGACTATGCCACCTACATATCAGACAAGATGCATGAGCAGTTTATGAACCTATCAAGAGAAAAGGTGTTCAGATACACCTCCTACATCTACCACTTAATTTTATACTATCAGCATGAGAAATTTTCCTTCATTGTGAAAAGAGTGGATGCACAAGGTAATCCAAGGTCGGTAGTGTACTGGAGCTCAGTTTTTCATTGCAGAGCCTATTCTCCATACACTTACTATGAGTTTATAGACCTCTTCATCCACCCAGCCATGTCTCTATTCCTGAGCTTGCCTCCTCCAAGACTGACAGATGAGATGCAGAGAATCCTTCAGTTGTCCAAAGTGTACATCATTGGGGATTGGTATTTTTACCAAAACTACACCATTATCAGAATATATGGTTGTGAGTTACCCCCGTACAGACTGCCTAAGTATGTGCCCATGAGACTATTTGCCCTTGAATACTTCAAGAAATTTGGGAATGCTAATATGATACACTTCTCAGGCAAAGGCAAGAAGGCACAGCTGAAAGTGAAAAACCAATTGGGCTACCTTGTTTTTAACAAAAGGGAGGAAGGCTGGAAAGAAGCTGACATAATGCTAGAATGCATTGGCCTAAAGACCAGTTTCCTCTGGAAACCTTATGACCCCAATCACTCCATATCATTAAGAAGGGTCAAATATAGGCTCTCTAGTTATGACCATATAAGGTTGCCTCACATTGAACAATATGCAAATCAATCAAAATGGAAAAGAGGCACACTAGAGGAACCTATTACACAAGAAGAACTGAATGAGAGAGCAAGAAGAAATATTCTTAAAATGGCTTACTTGGAACTTCCTGCATAGGTATTCTCTCTGCCAAACCCTCAAGTAGGAGCAGCTGCCTCATCCTCCACAACACATTAGGAGGCAGTGAAAACTACAAATCAAGCTCCCAGCAAAGGCAAGGAAAAAGAGATGGAGCAAGAACAGGTACAACAAGCATAGGTTCAGCAACAACAACAGGGACATCAGCCAGAAAAGGATCAGCCAGGGCAAAAAGAACAAACAACGGAAGCCCCAATGGTCACAGAGCAGCAGCCAGTACAAATGGTGCCTCCTAGGCAAGAATCAAGAATTGATACTTCAGTCCTCCAGACCCCACAAAGAGAGGACATAAGCAAGAAAAAGGACAGAGAGACTCCCCTCACTACCTCAACAACTAAAGGGGAGAAGAGGCAAAGGTTGAACCCTTTTTCGGAAGAAGAAATTCCAATAGGGAAAACTTCGGGTATGGGCCTGCCTAGCATGGAGGCCTCAGCAAGTTCCTTCCAACAGGAACAAGAGAGGGAAGCAGGAGGAGAAGTTAGCTCCTCAAGCCAACATAGGGAAGGGGAAAAGAGCATCAAGCAGCAGTTCAAGGATATCAAGAAGAGAAATGAACCTATAAGGCTGCAATTGTATAATCATTTGTTGAAAATGGCTCCCACTAACCAGCAAAGACTCATGTCTGCCTATGATGCACATGAGGGTAAAATGATAATGAGCCATTTCACACCAGTTGTGCAGCAACCAGAGTCAGCTGCCGATTATATCAGGACCAACCTTGAGGTCCTGGCCAAGGACATCCACCCAATGGATCAGATAGAATTACATAAACAAACGGGTGAGATGGTGTATGCCTCCTTGGCAGACAAGACGTTGGTGAACTACAGGCTACAAAATAGCCTAAATAATACCACTACACAACTTGAGTTGGAAAGGGCATCCTCTCAAGCAAAGGACAACAGGATCAAAGCTTTAGAGGACATCATAATAGAGCTTGGGCATGATCCTAAGGATGTCAAAGCAGTGCAGGAGCTGCTAAAGCTAAGGGATGCTGATATGGCAGCATTAAAGAAGATGATCAAAATCACAGCAACTCGTCATCCCCAAACTAAAGAGGTTGCCCAGCTCAGACAAGACAAGGATGCAGCAGTTATGCTGGTGACATTATACAAACAGCTCATCCAGACACAAGAGAAGCTGGAGGAATCAGAGGCTACCCTTCTGGCAGCAGTGCAGCAACAGGAGGTAGGGCAAACTTCACAACCTCCTCCAGAAACAATTAATCTGGAGGAAGCTCCTCAAACCGCTGCCCCTCCCAGTCAGTAGACACAACAAGCAGCACCCTCCACCTCAGCACCAACAACAGAGCAGGCTGAAAGCCTTGACATGTAGAAGCTGAGAAATGAGATTCAAGCCTTGGAGGCCCAAATGTCAGAGTTGAATCAGGCCAAAGAAACTCTGGCTAAGATCAATGAGAAATATGATAAATCCAAGCAAAATGTGGCTGAAAGAGAAAGAGAGGTAAAGGCTCTCAAAAAGAGAATAAATGAGCTAGAAAAGGAGCTCACACTGGAAAAGGTAACAGTCGAGCTCAAGAGAATCCTATGGGCCAATATTGGCCAGTCCATCACAAACCAGTGGGAATACATTGAGGCCATTCATGAGCAAATGGGGCTCATTGGAAAAGCGCGCAGGGAAATCCAAAGGGCAAGGGCATCTCTAGGCAGCATGCCTGAGGTTGCCATCAGAATGATAAATGTGCTTAACAACAGGACTAGCTCCCAGCTGATCAAAATGGGAATTTCCAACAGGACTGAGACCATTTCAATGGTCAAAAGGGTCCTGACATTAAGAAACCTGGTATAGACCTTAGAAAGAAGAAGCCAGGATATGTAGGCAGACATCAATAAATTCCAGGACAAGTTCATGGCATTGCAAAACAGAGGCCTTCCTAGCTTGATGGAGCCCTCAGGAAGGCTACTTTCACATGAAAAATATGCCAAGAGGGTCAACACCTTTGCTACTAATCAGATTGCAGAAACAGCCAGCACATCAGTAGAAACAGGGCCAGCATCAGGACAGACCCTTTTTAATAGGGTGGAGAGCTTATTCTTTATTATGAATGAAATCACTCACTTGTTTGATGAGCCTCCCAATTTTTATAAGTATACAGAGGCAGATGAGACCATAGGGTCAATTTTGAGGCATCAATTGCCTACACAGGAAGCCTGGAATAATTTGATACAATTACTGCTGAACCAAAGTCAGTAATTATGTTTTTTCTTTTTTTGAAATATACAAATTGTCATGCACAGGAAAATATGGATATATCAGCATGTATGCAGTAAGAGGCTGAGCCAACTCAGCAAAACCATTTGCCCACCACAGCACCACTGGCAGTCACAGGTGACAGGGCCAAAAAGCTACAGAAGGACATAGCTACATAGACACGTCATTCAGCAATTATAACAAAGCAGAAACCGACTCAATGAGCTCCAAAGGTCGAAATCTTCTGACAGGAGTAAAGAGCATTTATGTTGTATTAAAGGCTTTAATAACTTCTTATCTACTATTTATGTACAAGTTAATGAAGATATTTTATTTCTCAGATGAATCAATGCTTGAGATATTTTGTATGAGAGACTTCTATATATTCCCCCTCGCATGAGATATCAGGGGTTGGACGTTGGATGTCGGATATTGTTCATATCTATTCTATTGTTCTTTTACTGTAACTCTCAGAGAAGTAATACAAAAGATGATGGAATTTCCAAAGCTCTATGTTGCTTTATGCTTTCTGGTGTTTAGCTGAAAGTTGCAGGATTCCTACGTATTTCATGGCACAATAAGCTTTTCTTATAACTCTTTGTTATGTGTTTTGTTATCTTTCATATCTCTTTCATGTTTCCTGTGTCTTACAGTTAATAGCAAGGAAAAAGAATAGTTCTAGGATTTAATCACAGATTACTCTGAACTCAATCTAAGCTATTCTGAATGTTTTTCTTCAGTTATAGTAATAAAGGTGTAAATCTTAACTACTACCCTTTCACACTATATCTTTCACAGTGATTATTGTTTCAGGAATTCAAGTTTTCTCCTGAGGAATATATCTCTTTCTCACACCCCAGCTTAGTGGAAAGTTATTAATTGCTTTTCACTGGTTGTTTACATTCCACCATCATAATTTCAAGTTTGTTTCATGAAAGTATCTAAATGGCCCTATAACTCTAGCTGCTCAAACCTCAAGATTTCAAGAAACCAATAGCCACAGACTCCATTACCTAATGGACTAACATTATCTACAGATCTCCACTTTAAGTACAGAAAGACATCCACATCCTTCCAACCAAGCATAAACCAAAACCCTTACTTCATAACTAGCCTAAAATCTCTATAGAATAGAGACAAGCCTTGAAGAGAGAGCCCTCTCTGATTACAGCTGGGCTACAAGCTGTAATCCAAAGATTGGTTAGTGGTTACCCTGGTCGTATTCCCTTGGGAGTCAAAGGGGACAACCTGGGTGTTAACAAGGCTTGGCTGAGCATACCCAGGATAAGAGGGAATAGTTTGAGCAGTCGGTCTTTGCATACCAGCATAATGCATTTGATGTTGGTAATTTTGGTAAGGTTGATGGGCATAACCATTATGATATGGTTGATACGACTGCCCATTACTTGCAAAGACTTGTTGCTCATATCCTTGGTAAGCCTGCTGGAATTGCGGTTGTTGGTATTGCACCATCCATGATTGTGAAGCCATGCACTGTTGTCCAGTACTGACTGTTTGACCAGGATGGGGATTGGTGTTCCCCGTTTGAACCTATGCCATTCCACTAGTGGGTGATTGTGGCTGTGTCGGAGGTACAAGAGCTTTTTGTATTGCAACGTGCGAAACTTGAGGTTGGCATGCAACTAGTGACGCTTGCACTTGCGATACTGCCACAATAGTTGGCGTAGTGGGGATGTTTGTCATAGGTGAACTTTGTTGTATTGAGCATATAACTCTTGGTTGTTGAGACAGGACTAGTACCCAACTGCTAGTTGTGATTCCAGCTGTTATCACTCAGGTTGTTCCCTGCTTCCTGTAGGGAATACGGCCGAGCTAACCACTAACCAATCTTTTAGCTTATGGTCCTAGCCTACCTGCAACCAGAGAGGGCTCTCTCTTTGTAATTTCGCTTTGTTTTGAAGTATCTTAGGCTAGTTATGATGAACAGGCTTTGGTTTTAAGTTTGTTGGATGGTGATCTCAGACAGAACTAGGACGCAAGTGTATAACTGTTTTTTCCATTGGGCAATGAAGTCACTGTAAGTGTAATCGTTGGAAGAGTTTCTTGGTGAAAAGGTAATGCTACAGAGTAGGATAGGCAGGCTAGAAACAATTTTTCAAATCTGGAAATGATGAAATGAAGTCAAGGAATGAGAGGCAATCAAGAATCTTTCATTATATTGGCAGAGGGAAAGTGTATGAATATTGTGTACGAGCAATTAAGGATTCCTAAACAGTATTCAAAATGAGAAAACTAGTGCAAACATGAGCAGTTAAGAATTCATATTCATGACTAGTCCTGAAGAAAACATAATTAATAATAGAGATTGAACATAAGGTGCATTCAGACAAATCCTATGGTATTCTTCTTCTCTATTACCAAGATCATGAAACATAGATGAGATTTACAAAATAGAAAACATAAAACATAGTTTAGTATAACTTATTGTTCCATAGCATGACACAGGAATTCTGTAGCAAGTCCCAAAACATCCAATCCACCTTCAGATCATTCAGACACAGTGAATTTCAACCGCCATTTGTATTAGCACAGTCTGATATGTTACAACGCAGTTCAGAAAGAAGAAATCATCAACCCACAATACATCTCTTTTACAAGTATATATAGGAGTTTTTACAAAATATCCCATAGGGAAATATCTAGACATCAATGTATCCATCTACTCTGACATAATTAATGACTATTTGTGGAAAAATTGCGCAACAATAATTGAGGAATTAAAAGCTCTTTACTCATTGTGGCAGGTGTCATGTGTGTTGTTGACCTTTTGACTCTGGCTGTCGATGGGTGACCGCTTCCTTGAAATGTTGTCCTGTAGTGCTGTCCTGTGACACCTGTTTTGCACTTTTGAATATTAGCGCGAATTTCACCCACTGTTAGTTTGAATTTTATGGTAGCTGAGCCATATAATGCAATTTCCTCATGCAGTCAATAAATGAGAAGAGATTCAAACTACTTTAAAATCTGAAGCAGACTTTGCCACCAATCCTCAGTTGGCAATTGATGTTTCCTTAACTTTTATAATGTTTCATCAGCTTCAGTGTAGGTATAATAATTCGGCCAAACTAGAAAAAATTGTGCTACCTCATGCTCTATGTAAAACAAATCCTCCAGCTTGTCATATAAACTCTGCCCTGTGGGAGGGACTACTTCTTCTGTACTGCTGGATGATGCTGTGATTTGATTTTGTATGAAGGTACTGAGCCTATTTGCATACTGTTCTTGTTTTAGTAGCCTTCCAACACTAGTAACCAGACTGGGTAAACCTTTGGCTTGCAAATTTTCAAGCCTCTGTCTAAAGGCATTTACCTCTAACTGCATTTGTTGGCATTTCCTCTCTATAGTTTGGAAAAATTCCTCATGGTCAACACCTTCTTGACTCTTACTATAGTCTCTGTCCTATTCTAGATGTTTAGTGTTGCCAGTTGGTCGCTAGTACTAGTATTCAAAAAGTGAATCAATCGAGTAGCTTGTTCAGGTTTATTTGCTAGCAATGTTCTGGCTTTATGAGTTTCATGCAGAGCTACAACCATCAATTATGTTTGGCCAAACATGGTTTGTATTCCTATCCATTGTTCCGCAAGAGATTGGCCAATTTTATTCCACAAAATTGTTTTTATCTAAGTCAAGGTCCTATGGAGAGTGAGGTCTTTCTCCAAGGCCTTTATCTTATTTTCCAGGGCCTTTACTTCCTTGGTTTTCTCAGCAACTGTCATTTTTTACTTATCATAACTAGCCTCAATCTTGGCTAGCTTTTCTTTTGTTTCCTTCATCTCTGCCATTTGCAATTCAAGAGCCTTAATCTCTTTCATCATGGCCTCCATGCTCAAGCTGGCCTATTGCACTGCTACTACTATTGGATCTACTGAAGTCGATGCACCTGTTGCTGAAGTTGAACCTAGGGGAGGTGTTGTTGCAGTAACTGTTGTTGGAGGAGCTGTAATTATTGGAGTTGTTACTATTGGAGCAGTTTGGGATGGTTGAGGGGCAAACTCTGGTTGTTTCCCTCGTTGAGCTTCCTCCAATGCTTTCTCTGTTTCCATTATCCTTTTGATTCATCCTCACAAGTAGACATACCACATCCTATACTTCTTGTTGTTGTGCTACTTCTGCAGTTTGAGGACGTATGGTAACTGGCAGCTTCATTTGTTTTCTTAACACTGCTACGTCTTCCTCCTTTTTTCTAATCAAAGCCTGTGTGCCTTTAGGATCTTTGGAATCATGTCCCAACTCTATGATGATCTCCTCGAAGGATTTTATCCTATTATCCTTGGCCAATGATGAGGCATTTTCCATCTCTAACTGGGTAGAAGTATTGTATAGAGAGTTCTGCAATCTGTGGGCTAGTAGAGCCTTGTCTGCTAGTGTAGAATAAAACATTTCTCGTGTCTACTTATGTAATTCAATCTGGTCTAAAGGATGAATATCTTTTGCTAGTACCTCAAGATTCGTTCTAATGTAATCTGCAGCTGACTGTGGCTGCTGTGTAGTAGGCCTGAAGTGATAGAGTGTCATCTTCCTTGCTTCTATATCATAGGTTGCCATTAGCCTTTGCTGATTTGTCAGAGACATTCTCATTAACTGGTTATAAAGCTGAAACCTTATGGGATCATTTCTAGCTTTAATTTCTGTGAATGCCTTCTTTATATCTGAGCCCCTTTGGGCTTGCTATTTGGAGGATGAAACCTCCCCACCTGGTTGTTTCTCTTGCTCCTGCTGAAAGGAGCTGGCCAGTGTTTCCAAGATAGGAGGGATATGCTGCTCAGAAGTCCCCTCACCCCTAATGTTTCCTATGGTCTCTTCAGTGATTTCCTCCTCGGCATAGGGGTTTAGCCTCTGTCTTTTTACTCCTTGTTGGTCCGTGGATGTCCCTGGGGGTGTCCTATCTATTCTATCCCTCCTTTTACCTCTTCCCTCATTGTGAGGAGTTTGTAGCACAAGGATTTTAGGTGCTTTTGTTTGTGTTAAAGGGCTTTGCTCTTGACCCTTTTCCGGATTTGAGGATGGCTGCTCCTCCATTGTGATTTTCTACTCATAATGCTAAAATTTCTTTGCCCTTTTCTGCTGATCATATGGCCTCCTTAGCTGGCTACCTTGAAGTAGCAGTTGATGTGCTTGCTTCCACTAGTTGAGGATATGTGAAGGTGACCTATGCAACATAATCTAGGTCAATCCTTTTCTGAATTTCTTTCATGTCTTTCTCTAATTTTTCTTCTTCAGTGAGCTCTTCATCATCTAAGGTTCCCTCTACCCATTCTGGTTGATTGGAATATTGTTCAATGTGGGGGAGTGGATGGTGCACATATCTTGAAAGCCTATGTTTGATTCTTCTAAGGCTTATGAAGTGTTCAGGGTCATATGGTGCCGAGTAGAAGCTCTATTTCAGCATGAGTTCTTGTCCTAGCATGTTGTCTGCATCTTTCCATGCTTCTTCCCTTTTGTTGAAAACAAAGGAACCCAACTGGTGTCTGATTTTAAGCTGTGCCTTCTTGTTTTTCCCATGGAAATGGGTCAATTCTGCATTACTGAATTGCCTGAAATATTCCAAGGCAAAAAGTCTCATAGGGACATATCTTGGTAGCTTATAGGGAGACAACTCACAGCCATAAATTCTTATTACTATGTGATTTTGGTGGAAGTACCAATCACCAATGTTGTAGCCCTTAGAAAGATGCAAGATCCTTTGCATTTCGACAGTAAGTCTGGTAGGAGGAGTCACCATTAATAGGCAAGTAGCTGGGTAAATGAATAGTTCAATAAACTCACAATATGTATATGGAGAATGGTGGACTTCATGGAAAACTGAGGTCCAATAAACAACATATCTCCTCTCTCCCTTTGGGTTTAATCTCTTGAGAGGAACCTTGAAACTATCTGGGTGACAGTAGAGTAGCAGGTGGAATATATAAGAAGTGTATTTAAACACTCTTTCTCTGTCCATCATCATGAATTGTTCATGTATCTTGTTTGCTATGAATGTGGCATAGTCATACATGACAGTAGGGGGCTGCCCTGGGGTGAATATGGTTAGGAGAAAGAATACAGTCTCATCCACAAATTCTCCTGTTTTGCATGCTAAGATGTATGAAATCATGTCCACCATGAGCTTGCCTATTTCATTAAATGAAGCCTGATGATAGAGAGGAGGAGGATCATATTGGCACTGTGGCTCCATAAACAGCTGACTATCTCTTGATATTTCTGCTTTAGAGAGCCTTGCACCCTGATCCAGCAAGAGTTTCATTGTGAGGGGAACCAGAGTCTGAGGAGGCTCAAAATTCAGCACTTCATTTATAGCTTGAGGAGTGATATAGAAGAGCGCAGACCCATCTGGACTGAGAATTTCCCTCAGAGTGGGTTCATAGTGTGCATGGAATAGGTGGATGAAATCAGGTAGCACATTGACTTCTAGAAGGTAATAGATGGGCATGCTGGATAGCCAAATCCCTAGAATATCAGTGTTATTTATGTGATTGTGTTTGAATTGGCCCACAACTTTGAGGTGAGAAGTAACGCCCATCATATCTCTGATCTGAAAGTCTCTCTCTACTAATGATAGCCACTCTAAGTCCATGTGTGGAGTATTTAAAGGAGCTATGTTCAAGGCTACTAGAGTCTCCATATCTGATAGTGCTACTATGGATTGCAATGTAGGTGTAAAACAAGAATAGGAAGTGGAATTTAAGCTCAAAGGATATTAGCAGAAGTATGAACACTAATTTTCTATCTCAATCCAATCTCTGTGTATGAATTTTATGATGAACAACAAATTTACAACACTTTTGACTGTGTTGTTCATGCAATTTTGACAAATCACAAGCTTTGTGGACAAAATGCCGAGAAAAAAAAATTGAATTTGGCCCGAGGGGCTGAGGAAAATGACAGGCGAGGAATGCCCTTTTGCAAATAGGTTTAGAAAAGAGGAAAGAGAGCGCTTTAGAATAGTTCAATTCAACACTTTGGACAATTTATTGAAGTTTTCTGTGGGTGGAAAGGACGCAGAGAGTGTTATAATGGCGCGTTTACAGAGAGAAAGAGCACAAATTTGCAGGTTTATTGTGAATTACCAGCTTAAATGGTGTATGTAGGTCAGTGGGAAATTGGTAGGAACTTGTTTGGAAGCAATCACAGGTTCATTCGACAACTTATAAACCAGATAAGTATAAAAAACAGCGGTTTCGGGCCAAAATGCGGATAAATACCTGTTTACAGGGTGTCGAGGGTGTTTAACAGGTACAGGTTGAGTTGTAGAGATGAACTACGGTGTTGAATTTGCATGTTGACAAGCTGTAGAAGCTCCTGGAGTGAAAATAGTGAAAAACGCATGCACCTCGTTTACACAGCGAAAATACAAATAAACCAAAAATAGTCATTTTCACGACTTTTAACCAAATTTTGGAAATTTGGCGCTTTTTGGTGCTTTCCTCGGATGACGTCATCTTGACATATTTTTTTTTAGGTAGCTGGTACAGAAGATGACGTGGCGGGTGACGTGGATGATGACGTGATCATGACACGGTGGCAGGGTGATGACGTCAGTAGGTGACATGGCACAAGTACAGCATAGTTGCAGGCGATGTGGCGACAATGTCATGTGGTGACGTAGGCAGGTAGGGAGGGCGGTAAGCAGTTTGCGTCGGACTGCTTTTGGTACGAGAGTGGTATGTGTCAGGGGCGACCTGATGCAATAGGAGGCCGACAATTGTCCCTGTGTACGACAATGAAACCTCGACCATCAGGTACTATCATACCACTACGAAGGGGCGCTGGATATTCATTAGGGTCGTCAGATCTGGGAGGGTCGATCCTACGATGGACAGGAGGGCAAAGTGATCGGAGTTTAATAGAAACGCACACCCGATAATCGTCAATTATTCACGGCTTCGGGTGGGTTTTAGATTTTATGTTTAAGCATTAATGTGTTTTATAGTGCAGGACTATGGTTATTTATTAATCGGATATTAATAAAATCGAAATGCAATGCGTGTGCGGGGTATGGTATAGTTTCATGTGCGGGAGGGGGTTTGATATGGTTATTTATTTAACCAGAAGTTAAATAAATCCCAAGGGTAATGAACGCGAAGGGGCTAACGATGGGTCCCAAATGGACCTAAGGTTTCTCGACTTATGTTTATATAGCTACAGTGGCCATGGGGAGGAATATTTATTGTTTTTGGGGTTTCTTGTAGAATAAGGGTAGGGAAACGATTTAGGGAGCTAGATAATAGGGTTAGATGTTAATATGAGTTCTATGGAATGAAAAGGAATGGATGCATGATAAGTTTATAGAATGGAAACTTAAGCATAGGGAAATGAATGGATTTTGGAAAGATTAATTTTACACAAGAAATGTGGGTTCTCTTCACTAAGTCAACTCAGGTGTCGACTTGGTTTTTAATAAGAATGGAGTGGAACTGGACTATTTGGGCAAATCCCAAGGTCCTTGAGGGGATGTTAGTGAATGCTTTCTGAGGAAATGAAAGGGGAAGTTAGTCATGCTTCCTTGTTTTACCATCAAATAACTGCCATGGTGTAAATGCCATAAGTGAGATAAGTCCTTTGACAAGATAAAAAGTAATGATAACCCTGTTTCTGCAACCTCAAACTACCTACCCAGCCTAATACACCTAACATTTTTTCTTCCTTTACATTGGGTGCACTTGAACTGGCAAACCCTGATTGTCCTTTTTTCTTTTGATTGTCCTCCTATCTAAATGTATCCTTATCTCTTCCAAGGGCCCAGATTAAGCAGTTGGGCTCCTTAAATTCTCTACCTAGCTAGCCATCTGCCAAGCTTGAACTATTTGGACAGGTATTGCTTTCTCTATTCTACAACAACAATTTAAACATGGCATGGTCCATATTGAACTGTTGGACTACCCATCAAATGAAATGAGCAGCAGTACCTCCACATGGTAATCCTGCAAAATAAGATAACAGTGGCATTTTAACTAGCCACTTTCTTGGTCTTTGATTTGGGGTTCATTTTCATTATTTTTTTCAACCAATTGATTTTCTTGCCTTTTGATTATTCTTTTAAGCCATACCCTCTTTTCATCTTTTAATTTTCTTTGCCTGTATACAAAATATGGAACTTCTGCTACATGCAGGGATGAACATATTTAGCACTTCCACTGTCAATCATGAAAAAGGAAACCTATTGGTATAGGAACCTAATAGTGGCTCCACTTCGGGATGGCTTTTCCTGGTGAAAAGCCAAGAACAACAAGTCATATTGCCTTTTTTTCATTTCTTGCTGTATTGTAAAACTTCCTTGTCCTAGAAACCTTTAATATGATCTTTGTAGCTTGTATGAAATACTTTTGTAAGCTGATCTATGTCAGATTGCAGCTCTGCTTCTTGCTAGTTTCTTTGAGTACTTATCATTGTCTTCATACTTCCCAAGTCCTTTTATTGATTTCTCATGGTGGATTCAAAATATATACCAAAAGGTGATATAGTTCCTTGATTATTTTTTTAAAATTTGCTGCATTTGGTTCCCTATCTAACTGTTGTAAAAAAATGCTGAAAATACACATATTTATGTACAATATGTAGTTACACATATTTATGTACAATATGTAGTTGTGTTATGCTCATCCAAGGGGATCAAAATAATGTTTGAGCATTCTCCCATTCACTGGGCCTTATTCAGTATATGTGCCATCCAAACTCTTGAGGAAATAAGTGTTGTTACCTTGTACAACTTGAATGACAAATGGTCCTTTCAGAAGAAAATCAAATTTCCCATGTTTCCCTTTATCTTCCCTCCTGGAGTCCCATTTCAGCACCTTCTTTCCTATGAAAAAAGTATTCAGCTTTTGTTCTTTTATCAAAGATCTTCTTGAGTTTATCTTGTAGTATCTGAGTTCTATGATAAACTTCTTCTCTTGTTTGCTGCAAGTGAATAGTTTGATTGATCCTTTTCTGAATGTCACTGGGCTCTGCTTGTATTTCTTGCAGTAGCTTGATCACAGGGATTCCTAGAGAAGAGGGGAATCTAGCCTCCATTCCATAAATCAACTCATATGGGCTTGTTCCAATGGACCTTTTGGTGGTCAACCTATCTGCCCACAAAGCATTCACAAGTTTTTTGTGCCAATTCTTGTTATTCTCTTCCAGGATATTTTTGATGATGTTGATGAGGCTTTTGTTGGAGGACTCAGCTAGACCATTACCTTGAGGGTAATAGGCTGTGGAGTGACCTAGGGTAATATGGTATTTGTGACAAAAACTTATCATTCTTTTGGATTTAAAGGTAGCTGCATTGTCTGTAATGATATTTTCTGGACAGCCAAATCTAGATAGGATATTGGTCTCTAGGAATTGTATGATGATTGAGTCATTAGCTTGCCTACAAGGGATGGCTTCTATCCACTTGGTAAAGTAATCTATGGCTGTCAAAATCCATCTATCTTGGCCAGAAGATGAAGGGTGAATTTCCCCAATGAAGACTAAAACCCATTGTTGGAATGGTCTTTCAGTTGTAATAGGCTTGAGGGGCAGAGGTAGTAGCTTTTTCTTGCCTTCAAAGATTTGGCATTTATGGCAAGACATTACAAATTGTTTAACATCAACAAACAGGGAGGGCCAATAAAACCCAGCCCTTAGGATTTCATCAGCTGTTGATTTCCAATACAAGTCTCCTCCACAATCTCCTGCATGAAATTCCTTGAGGACTCTGTCAGTTTCATCCAAAGTTAGGAATTAAGCAAAATACCTTCATGATTTTTCCAAAACAACACATTATCTAAGATGCAAAACCTGGAATCTTTCATTTTCAAAAATCTCTTTTTGGTTCTGGATAACCCTGGAGAAGTTTGCAGGTTTAACAATACAAAACATATGTCAGTGTACCAAGTTGATTGTAAGAAGGCTTGATTGATCTGTGGAGTCGCTATCTCCTGCTCGTTATCCAGTTCATTGATGTTTAGGGCTTGAAAGTTGGTTTCAGTCATTAGTTTAGCTAGCCCTTGTCCTTGTATGAGTTTTGTTAGCTTTATCTCAATGTCATATTCTAAAATGTTGGCTATCCATTTACCTCTTTTGCCTTCAATTCCTTCTTAAGTAAGAATGTCTTTAACCACTGCATTAGGAACATCGGCAATTATATGAGAGTACAAAATGTAGACTCTAAAATCTTTGATAGCTTTTACTAGGGCATATTCTTGTTTTTCCATGATTTGATATTTCAAGGGAGCATCTCTAAGTGCTTTGCTAAAAAAAGAAATGGGTTTCTCATGTCCTGAATCATATTTTTGTAATAGGACAACAGTAATAGTATGCTCAAATGCAAAGGAAAAGATCATAAAATCTTTATCAAACCAAGGACTTGTAAGGGCAGGAGTTTTTTTCAAAGATATCTTGATCTCCTCAAAGGCTTGCTTGGCTTCTATTGTCCATTTAACTTTGGAATCTTTCTTGAGCATATTATTCAGTAATCTTATCATCTCGGCTAGATTGGGGATGAATCTTCTCAGGAAATTTATCTTGCCTAGGAAAGCTTGTAATTCTTTGATGTTTCTTCGATGAGGGACTTGGAGGATAGCTTGAATTCTATCCGGGTCTATTCTTATTCTATCTATTGAAATTATGTGACCTAGGAGTTTGCCCTCCTCTAGGCCAAACAATGATTTCTTTGGGTTTAAGGATATTCCATATTTTTTGCAAATTAGGAACACTTGCCTTAAATGTTTTAAATGTTCTTGGTCTGATTTTGAGAAAGCAGTGAGATCATCAAGGCATATGACTAAAAAATCATGGATCTCCTTAGCAAAGGCTATGTCCATTGTCCTCTGAAATGGGGCTCCTGCATTCTTGAGTCCAAAAGGCATTTTGACATATTTAAAAGTTTCCCAGGGTGTTGTAAAGGTTGTTTTGTCCTGGTCATTTGGGTGAACTAAGATCTGATTAAATCCTGAGAAACCATCTAACAGGGAAATCCTTGAAGCCCCCACTACCCTTTGTAGGATATGATCCATTTTTGGTAAGGGGTAGTGGTCTTTGAGAGAGACTTTGTTCAAATTTCTCAAGTCAACACAAAGTCTTACCTCCCCAGTTTTCTTTCTAGTGGGTACAAGATTTGAAATCCATTCAGAAAATCTGATAGGTGCGATGATTCTGGCTTCAAACATTCGTTTTACTTCCTTTTCCATCAGGGGAAGGAGGACTAGATTAATCCTCCTCAGCTTTTGTTTAAAAGGTTTCTGATTTTCTTTCATGGATATAGTATGTTGAATGACTGAAGTATCATAGGACTTGAGATCCTCATAGCTCCAAGCAAACACATCTTGGAACTCTTTAAACAAATCAATGTATTTCAATTTTTTGTCAGTAGGTAATGTTTTAGAAAGTTTTATCATTTTAGGATTTTCTATGGTCCCAATGTTACATTCCTCAATTTCTACATTTAAGGGTTGCATTTTTGGCTTTCTAGGAATGTCATTTGAATCAAAAATATCTTCTAAGGGAGTTAAACCTATAGGCAGGAAATTATCCTTTAGTTCGATTACTTCAGACTCTTCCTCAATAATTTAACCAAAATATGTTTGTTTTAGCTTTTGTAAGTTTGCACAATCAAATATTGTTGGATGCAAAATCAGATTTGTTATATTGACTGATATACAGGGCTCAACTTTGTCAACTTGTTGTTGATCATCAATAGTGCTTGTGTCTATATTTATATTTGAGAATTCTTTTTTCATTGTCAAGAAATTATTTATTTGGGTGTCATTCTCAAATACTTGCCAATTTTTTACATTATCTGGGACAACAGGCCTATGTTTGATCTCAGCAGTGAAGTGGTGATTGGGCTCAAAAGGAAGTTTACAAGTGCTGGCAAAAGTTGCCAAACTATGGGCATGTAGGTTATGACTTCTTGGAATTTTAGTGAGCTGAAATTCTAAGAAGATGTTAAGTAATTCATTTGCAGCCCCCCTGTAAGATCTTAGCCTGATATCATTTGTAACAAAATTTCCCTTCATCTATTGTATAATCAAATCTGAGTCCCCTAGAATTGAAATCTTAGTTGCCCCTAGACTTCTAATTTGTTTGAGACCCAATAGGAGGGCTTCATATTCAGCCATGTTGTTTGTACATCTGAAATTTAGCCTATATGCATGAACTTGAGCATGGTCATTCTGCATGTTGTGTATCCAAACACCTGCCCCTGCTCCTAATTTGTTTACTGGCCCATCAAACTCTAAGTACCATAAGATTTCTTGGTCATGAATAGCCTTAATTGTTTTGCAAGCTTGTTTAGTAGGCAGGTTT
This sequence comes from Pinus taeda, assembly GCA_000404065.3. Lineage (NCBI taxonomy): Eukaryota > Viridiplantae > Streptophyta > Pinopsida > Pinales > Pinaceae > Pinus > Pinus taeda. The sequence continues at coordinate 173,373 of APFE030033061.1, read as the reverse complement.
GGCTTTTGTAACTCATCTGATATGTCATTTTGCTTTGTTGAATCAATCACGCAAAAGCCTTTTTTATATAAAGCACTTGATTGTTCATTCATGATTTCTGTTTGTGCTGTTCTCAGGAGTTTGACATCAGTTTTGGGACACATGTCAGCATTGTATAAGATAAATGAATCCATGTCAGAGTGAATGGAATAGATGGGGAAGTTTTGGGGCTTTTCTTGACTGCTAACCACATATTTCATCAATGTTTCTCAGTATAATCTCTTTGGCTGGCCAAAGACTGAAATTGTGGCATAGGACATGTCCAGCTGCAAAGATCCTTGAAGTTTGGCACCCCAAGATCTAGACAAAAGCATACCATACTTAGGTGGAATTTTATCTACCACCACATCCATCAAGATTGTCTTAGTTGGATATTGGACTAAAGAAACACAAAGATCTTTAATTAGGCCTAGGCACCTGACCTGACCGGAATCAAATGAAAACAAGTCCTTATAGGGTCTGGTGATGTCTAGATCTAGCTTTTCCATCACAGATTTGGGCATTAGATTATGGGAAGCTCCTGAGTCAAATATTGCATTATGTAACACTTTGTCATGAATGTTTAAGCTCACATAAAATGGAGGAAAACCTCCATCTACTAATCTACCATTGACTTCTAGACCAAAAATTAGTTCTGGTTGATCATCCAAAACATTGACTGCATCCCTATTCTCTGATATTTGTAGTAACCTATTGATTTGTTGTTTATAAACTCCATGTTTGGCCAATTCATAGAGGGGAATGACAATTTTCAGCTTGCCAATTTCTATTTTTAAGTTAAAGGGTTTTTCTATTTGGTTCTTTACATTTAGGGTAGCAAGCTTCTCTTTTTCAGCTGAGCTTTCTTTGACTTTCTCTTGGTTATGGGTACTCTTATCAGGTACATCTGATTTATCATTATTTTCTGGAGGGTTATTCAAATATTTTGTTGAAGAATGGGTTGTGAATGAACTGTTTCTTGAAGGCCGTAAGTCTGATATATCCTCCACGGTGACTTCCTTTTGTTGGGTTTTATCAGAGGATTATGTTGAGACAACTTTATCCTTTGTTTTCTTCAGTTGTTTAGTATCTTTCAGATTGGTAGGTTGAGGCACATCTATGGTTCTACTTCTCAATTTCTACTGTTTATGAACCTCATAGACTGCTGCATCATAGCCTTCTCTAAAATCAAATGACTCTCCAGATTTGGTTTGAAATTGATTGAATTCATGGGCCTCTTGGTCATCTTGAGTTAGAAAAACTTGATGTTCGCTATCAAGTCCCATTAAGTTAATGTGAGGATCCTCTGTCGGTTCACTTGAGGTTGAGGCTTCTGCATAATTTTCTTGAAATGGAGGTCTAATATTTTGATCAGGTCCAGTTCTTCCAGTAGTAGGGTTTTGGCCTTTTCTAAAGTTTGGACTTCTAGTAGAGTTACTTGGTTTCCCTTCCCAGGGTAATTTTCTTTCAATGGTCTCTACCCGGTCTCCCAATCTGTCCATTCCTTTGATGATTGCATCAATTTTTTTCTCAAATGCAGAAGGTTCTTCTTTGAATGTTGTTCTTCTTTCAGTTCTAGCCCTGTTTCGTTTGGAAATCAAACTTGCCTCTGCGCTAACAGCTACATGCTGCATGTCTGCTAGGCTTGGAGGGGCTCTTTCCCTTAGCTGATATGCCATGTCTGAATCAAATCCATCAAGGAATTTGATCAAGGCTAAGTCAAGTGGGGGTCTAAAGTTCTGAGGGATAGCTTTGTATGCATTGTTAAATCTAGCACAATAATCTTGGAAAGTCTCTTGTGAACCCCTTTTTAAATTGTCATATTCAATTAAAATATGTAAAGGGTCTTTCTTCTTTTCCCGTCTATTTAAGAAGACTTGATATAGGGCCTCAGGATCAGCAATAGAATTTGCAGTAAGAGACCTAAACCAAGTCCTTACATCACTAGTTAGACTTTGAACAAAGATCTTCATCCTTACTCCATCATCATCAATTTCATAGTTTTCAAAATAGTCCTGCATCTTCTTGGTGTGCATTTGGGCTGTATAGGAACCAACACCATCAAAATAAGTGATCTTACTTTGATAATCCTGAGGCATAGCCCCTGGATTTGCAGGTAACTGTAAAGGAGCATACCAATTTTCCATAGTTACAGGGATAAATGGGACAACAGGAAGAAATGGGACAGCTGGAATAACAGGGACAATGGTAGATATATGTGTAGTAGATGGGGAGTAGAGAATGTGCCTTGAGAAGTGGATGAGGAACTAGGGGAAGAAGGGGGAGTATGAGGACGAACTGAAGCTTTAGCAGGGGTTGGAATATAGCTTTGTTGAACTGCTTCAGGACTTGAATCAGCAAAGTCTTCTTGTTGCTCCTGTTTCCTAAGGATCTTAGGAATTAAATTGGGATTTTGAAAAACAGCTAGAGGATCTGGGTCAGGATTTGACCTTGTGTAATGAGTTTTATTCTTTGGAGCCAGCTTCTAGATTTGTTTTTGGTGTTTTTCTAAGAATGTTCCAATCACAGGAGATTCTTTTGAAACATAGGAAGCTTGAAATATCCTTTGACTATGTTGAAGCAAGGAAACTGATTTGTTCCCCAGCGAAGTCACCAATGATGTTATCACTCAGGTTGTTCCCTGATTCCTGTAGGGAATACGGTCGAGGTAACCAGTAACCAATCTTTTAGCTGTAGGTCCTAGCCTACCTACAACCAGAGAGGGCTCTCTCTTTGTAATTTAGCTTTGTTTTGAAGTATCTTAGGCTAGTTATGATGAACAGGGTTTGGTTTTAAGTTTGTTGGATGGTGATCTCAGACAGAACTGGAATGCAAGTGTATAACTGTTTTTTCCATTGGGCATTGGAGTCATTGCAAGTGTAATCATTGGAAGAGTTTCTTGGTGAAAAGGTAATGCTACAGAGTAGGATATGCAGGCTAGAAACAATTTTTCAAATCTAGAAATGATGAAATGAAGTCAGGGAATGAAAGGCAATCATGAATCTTTCATTATACTGGCAGAGGGAAAGTGTATGAATATTGTGTAGGAGCAATTAAGGATTCCTAAACAGTATTAAAAAAGAGGAAACTAGTGCAAACATGAGCAGTTAAGAATTCATATTCATGACTAGTCCTGAAGAAAACCTAATTAATAACAGAGATTGAACATAAGGTGCATTCATACAAATCCTATGCTATTCTTCTTCTCTTTTACCAAGATCATGAAACATAGATGAGATTTACAAAATAGAAAACATAAAACACAGTTTAGTATAACTTATTGTTCCATAGCATGAGACAGGAATTCTGTAGCAAGTCCCAGAACATCCAACCCACCTTCAGATCATTCAGACACAGTGAATTTCAACCACCATTTGTATTAGCACATTCTGATATGTTACAATGCAGTTCAGAAAGAAGAAATCATCAACCCACAATACATCTCTTTTACAAGTATATATAGGAGTTTTTACAAAATATCCCATAGGGAAATATCTGGACATCAATGTATCCATCTACTCTGACATAATTAATGACTATTTGTGGAAAAATTGCGCAACAATAACTAAGGAATTAAAAGCTATTTACTCATTGTGGCAGGTGTCCTGTGTGCTATTGACCTTTTGAATCTGGCTATCGGTGGGTGACCGCTTCCTTGAAATGTTGTCCTGTAGTGTTGTCCTGTGACACCTGTTCTGCGCTTTTGAATATTAGCGCGAATTTCACCCACTGTTAGTTTGAATTTTATTGTAGCTGAGCCATATAATGTAATTTTCTCATGAAGTCAATAAATGAGAAGAGATTGAAACTACTTTAAAATCTAAAGCAAACATTGCCACCAATCCTCACTTGGCAATTCATGTTCCCTTAACTTTTATAATGTTTCATCAGCTTTAGTGTAGGTATAATAATTCGGCCAAACTGGAAAAAGGTGTGCTACCTCATCTCTATGTAAAATAAATCCTCCAGCTTGTCATATAAACTCAGCCCTGTGGGGGGCCTGCTTCTTCTGTACTGCTGGATGATGCTGTGATTTGATTTTGTATGAAGGTACTAAGCCTGTTTGCATACTGTTCCTATTTTAGTAGCCTTCCAGCACTAGTAACCAGACTTGGTAAACCTTTGGCTTGCAAATTTGCAAGCCTCTGTCTAAAGGCATTTACCTCTAACTACATTTCCTAGCATTTCCTCTCTATAGTTTGGACAAAATTCCTCATGGTCAGCACCTTCTTGACTCTTACTATAGTCTTTGTCCTATTCTAGATGTTTAGTGCTGCCAGCTGGTCACTAGTACTAGTATTCAAAAAGTGAATCAATCGTGTAGCTTGCTCAGGATTATTTGCTAGCAATGTTCTGGCTTTATGAGTTTCATGCTGAGCTACAGCCATCAATTCTATTTCGTCAAACATGGTTTGTATTCCTGTCCATTGTTCAGCAAGAGATTGGCCAATTTTATTCCACAAAATTGTTTTTATCTTAGTCAAGGTCCTATGGAGAGTGAGGTCTTTCTCCAAGGCCTTTATCTTATTTTCCAGGGCCTTTACTTCGTTGGTTTTCTCAGCAACTGTCATTTTTGACTTATCATAACTAGCCTCAATCTTGGCTAGCTTTTCTTTTGTTTCCTTCATCTCTGCCATTTGCAATTCAAGGGCCTTAATCTCTTTCATCATGGCCTCCATGCTCAAGTTGGCCTCTTGCACTGCTGTTGCTATTGGAATTGCTGAAGTCGATGCACCTGCTGCTGAAGTTGAACCTGGGGGAGGTTCTGCTGCAGTAACTGTTCTTGGAGGAGCTGTAATTATTGGAGTTGTTACTATTGGAGTAGTTTGGGATGGTTGAGGGGCCAACTCTGGCTGTTTCCCTCGTTGAGCTTCCTTTAATGCTTTCTCTGTTTCCATTATCCTTTCATTCATCCTCATAAGTAGACTTACCACATCCTCTACTTCTTGTTGTTGTGCTACTTCTGTAGTTTGAGGATGTATGTTATCTGGCAGCTTCATTTGTTTTCTTAATGCTGCTATGTCTTCCTCCTTTTTTCTAATCAAGGCCTGTGTGCCTTTAGGATCTTTGGGATCATGTCCCAACTCTATGATGATCTCCTCCAAGGATTTTATCCTATTATCCTTGGCCAATGATGAGGCCTTTTCTAGCTCTAACTGGGTAGAAGTATTGTATAGAGAGTTTTGCAATCTGTGGGCTAGTAGAGCCTTGTCTGCCAGTGTAGAATAAACCATTTCTCCTATCTGCTTATGTAATTCAATCTGGTCTAAAGGATGAATATCTTTTGCTAGTACCTCCAGATTGGTTCTAATGTAGTCTGCAGCTGACTATGGCTGTTGTGTAGTAGGCCTGAAGTGACTGAGTGTCATCTTCCTTGCTTCTATATCATAGGGTGCCATTAACCTTTGCTGATTTGTCGGAGACATTGTCATTAACTGGTTATAAAGATGAAACCTTATGGGCTCGTTTCTAGCTTTAATTTCTATGAATGCCTTCTTTATATCTGAGCCCCTTTGGGCCTGCTATTTGGAGGATGAAACCTCCCGTCCTGGTTGTTTCTCTTGCTCCTGCTGAAAGGAGATGGCCGGTGTTTCCAAGATAGGAGGGATATCCTGCTCAAAAGTCCCCTGACCCCCGATGTTTCCTATGGTCTCTTCAGTGATTTCCTCCTTGTCATAGGGGTTTAGCCTCTGTCTTTTTTCTCCTTGCTGGTTTGTTGATGTCCTTGTGGGTGTCCCATCTGTTCTATCCCTCTTTTTACCTCTTTCCTCATTGTGAGGAGTTTGTAGCACAGGGATTTTAGGTGCTTTTGTTTGTGTTAAAGGGCTTTGCTCTTTACCCTTTTCTGGATTTGAGGATGGCTTCTCCTCCATTGTGCTTTGCTGCTCAGAATGCTCAACTTCTTTGCCCTTTTCTGCTGATGATATGGCCTCCTTAGCTGGCTGCCTTGAAGTAGCAGTTGATGTGCTTGCTCCCGCTGGTTGAGGCTGTGTGAAGGTGACCTATGCAACATAATCGAGGTCAATCCTTTTCTCAATTTCTTTCATGTCTTTCTCTAATTTTTCTTCTTCAGTGAACTCTTCATCATCTAAGGTGCCCTCTACCCATTCTGGTTGATTGGCATATTGTTCAATGTGGGGGAGTGGCTAGTGCACATATCCTGAAAGCATGTGTTTGATTCTTCTAAGGCCTATGAAGTGTTCAGGGTCACATGGTGCCCAGTACAAGCTTTATTTAGCATGAGTTCTTGTCCTAGCATGTTTTCTGCATCTTTCCATGCTTCTTCCCTTTTGTTGAAAACAAAGGAACCCAACTGGTGTCTGATTTTAAGTTGTGCCTTCTTGTTTTTCCCATGGAAATGGATCAAGTCTGCATTACTGAATTGCCTGAAATATTCCAAGGAAAAAAGTCTCATAGGGACATATCTTGGCAGCTTACAGGGAGACAACTCACAGCCATAAATTCTGATTACTGTGTGATTTTGGTAGAAGTACCAATCACCAATGTTGTAGCCCTTAGAAAGATGCAAGATCCTTTACATTTCGGCAGTAAGTCTGGTAGGAGGATTCACCATTAATAGGGAAGTAGCTGGGTAAATGAATATGTCAATAAACTCACAATATGTATATGGAGAATGGTGGACTTCATGGAAACCCGAGGTCCAATAAACAACAGATCTCCTCTCTCCCTTTGGGTCTAATGTCTTGAGAGGAACCTTGAAACTATCTGGGTGATAGTAGAGCAGCAAGTGGTATATATAACAAGTGTATTTAAACACTCTTTCTCTGTCCATCATCATGAATTGTTCATGTATCTTGTTTGCTATGAATGTGGCATAGTCATACATGACAACAGGGGGTTGCCCTGGGGTGAATATGGTTAGGAGAAAGAATACAATCTCATCCACAAATTCTCCTGTTTTGCATCCTAAGATGTATGAAATCATGTCCACCGTGAACTTGCCTGTTTCATTAAATGAAGCCTGATGATAGGGAGGAGGATGATCATATTGGCATTGTGGCTCCATAAACAGTTGACTAACTCTTTATATTTTTGCTTTAGAGAGCCCTGCACCTTGATCCAGCAAGAGTTTCATTGTGAGGGGAACTAGAGTCTGAGGAGGCTCAAAGATCAGCATTTCATTTATAGCTTGAGGAGTGATATAGAAGAGCACAGACCCATCTGGACTGAGAATTTCCCTCAGAGTGGGTTCATAGTGTGCATGGCATAGGTGGATGAAATAAGGTAGCACATTGACTTCTGGAAGGTAATAGATGGGCATGATGGATTGCCAAATCCCTAGAATATCAGTGTTATTTCTGTGATTCTGTTTGAATTGGCCCACAGATTTGAGGTGAGAAGTAAGCCCCATCATATCTCTGATCTAAAAGTCTCTGTCTGCTAATGGTAGCCACTCTAAGTCCATGTGTGGAGCATCTAAAGGAGCTATTTTCAAGGCTACTGGAGTCTCCATATCTGATAGTGTTGTTATGGATTGCAATGTAGGTGTCAAACAACAATAGGAAGTGGAATTTAAGCTCAGAGGATATTAGCAGAAGTATGAACACTGATTTTCTATCTCAATCCAATCTCTGTGTATGAAGTTTATGATGAACAACAAATTTACAGCACTTTTGACTGGGTTTTTCACACAATTTTGACAAATCACAGGCTTTGTCGACAAAATGCTGAGAAAACAGAATTGAATTTGGCCTCAGGGGCTGAGGACAGTGAGAGGCGAGGATTCCCTTTTGTAAATAGGTTTAGAACAGAGGAAAGAGGGCGCTTTAGACTAGTTCAATTCAACACTTTGGACAATTTCTTGAAGTTTTTTGTGGGTGAAAAAGACGCAGAGAGTGTTATAATGGCGCGTTTGCAGAGGGAAAGAGCGCAAATTCGCAGGTTTATTGTGAATTACTAGCTTAAATGGTGTATGTAGGTCAGTGGGCAATCAATAGGAACTTGTTTGGAAGCAATCACAGGTTCATTCAACAACTTATAAACCAGAGAAGTATAAAAAACAAGGGTTTCGGGCCAAAATGCAGATAAATACCTGTTTCCAGGGTGCCGAGGGTGTTTAACAGGTACAGGTTGAGCTACAGAGACGAACTACGGTGTCGAATTTGCAGGTTGATAGGCTGTAGAAGCTTCGAAAGTGAAAATAGTGAAAAACGCATGCACGTCATTTACACAGCGAAAATACAAATAAACCAAAAATAGTCATTTTCATGACTTTTAACCAAATTTTGGAAATCTGGCGCTTTCCTCGGATGACGTCATCATGACGTATTTTTTGTCGGGTAGCTGGTACGGAAGATGACGTGGCGGGTGACATGGATGATGATGTGATCATGATACGGTGGCAGGGTGATGACGTCAGCGGGTGACATGGTGTAGGTACAGCACAGTGGCAGGCGATGTGGCGGCAACGTCATGTGGTGACATAGGTAGGGAGGGGGGGCGGTAAGCGGTTTGCGTCAGACTGCTTTTGGTACTGGAGTCGTATGTGTCAGGGGCATCCCGATACAATAGGAGGCCGACAGCTGTCCCGGTTTACAACAGTGGAACCGTCGACCATCGGGTACTATCGTACTGCTACGATGGGGCACCCGATATTCATTAGGGTCATCGGAACTGGGAGGGCTGATCCTACGGTGGAGGGGAGGGCAAAGTGATCGGGGTTTAATAGAAACGCGCACCCAATAATCGTCAATTATTCACGGCTTCGTGTGGGTTTTAGACTTTAGGTTTAAGGATTAATGTGTTTTATGGCGCAGGACTATGGTTATTTATTAATCGGATATTAATAAAATCCAAATGCAATGCATGCGCGGGCTATGTCATAGTTTCATGTGTGGGAGGAGGTTTGATATGGTTATTTATTTAACCAGAAGTTAAATAAATCCCAAGGGTAATGAACATGGAGGGGCTAACGACGGGTCCCAAATGGACCTAAGGTTTCCCGACTTATGTTTATATAGCTATAGTTGCCATGGGGAGGAATATTTAGTGTTTTTTGGGTTTTTATATAGTTTCTTATAGAATAGGGGTAGGGAAATGATTTAGGGAGCTAGATAATAGGGTTAGATGTTAATATGAGTTCTATGGAATGAAAAGGAATGGATGCATCCTAAGTTGATCGAATGGAAACTTAAGCATAGGGAAACTAATGGATTTTGGAAAGATTAATTTTACACAAGAAATGTGGCTTCTTTTCAGTAAGTTAACTCAGGTGTTGACTTGGTTTTTAATAAGAATGGAGTGAAACTGGACTATTTGGGCAAATCCCAAGGTCCTTGAGGGGATGTTAGTGAATGATTTTTGAGGAAATGAAAGGGGAAGTTAGTCATGCTTCCTTGTTGTACCATCAAATAACTGCCATGGTGTAAATGCCATAAGTGAGATAAGTCCTTCTTTGATAAGATAAAAAGTAATGATAACCCTGTTTCTGCAACCTCAAACTACCTACCCAGCCTAATACACCTAACATTTTTTCTTCCTTTACATTGGGTTCACTTGAACTGGAAAACCCTTATTGTCCTTTTTTCTTTTGATTGTACTCCTATCTAAATGTATCCTTATCTCTTCCAAGGGCGCAGATTAAGCATTTGGGCTCCTTAAATTCTCTACCTAGCTAGCCATCTGCCAAGCTTGAACTGTTTGGACATGTATTGCTTTCTCTATTCTACAACAATAATTTAAACATGTCATGGTCCAGATTGAACTGTTGGGCCACCGATCAAATGAAATGAGTAGCAATACCTCCACATGGTAATCCTGTAAAATAAGATAGCAGTGACATTCTAACTAGCCACTTTCCTGGTCTTTAGTTTGGGGTTCATTTTCATTATTCTTTTTTTTTGACCAATTGATTTTCTTGCCTTTTGATTATTCTTTTAAGGCATACCCTCTTTTCATCTTTTAATTTTCTTTTCCTGTAAACAAAATATGGAACCTCTGCAGCATGCAGGGATTAACATATTTAGCACTTCCATTGTTAATCATGAAAAATGAAACCTATTGGTATAGGAATCTAACACCAGCATAACCCAAATTCTGTTGCGAACTCACACATGGTTGTCCTTCTGGGGAAGACAATGAAAGGGTATATGGCCCTCCATATGACAGTAATCCAGTGCTCAAAGGAATAATTTGCCTCTAGGGACCAGTTTGCCCAAATTGACCTTGTGACGGATCAATTTGTCGAGACTCAACGTAAGAGATTCCAGATATAATTCCAGATGAACAAACGGGAATAGTCCATATTGTCGAAATAGTCCTTGGATGGACTCATCCAGTGACTGAAAGTTGGTTGGGATAGATGGCACACTGGCGAACATTGTCGAAATAGCAGAAGGAGCTTCCGCTGTTGCTGTGTCGGGTGACACAGTCCTTGATGTTGATGGTTGTTAAGACATATTAATCCTATCCAAGAGATTCCTCAGTGATTCTTCAGGAACTTCTGAGGGCGGGTGAATATTTTCTGACGAAGAAGGATACAGGGCGATCCCAACTCGAAGTTGCGTTGGAGTGCTAGATGGAGGATCCTCCACGATCTCTTCTATGGAAATCAATCCAAAAGGAAGAGGCAGACCATTAGGTCCATCAAATATTTCTGGTACCAAAGAAGATGTAAGTTCTGCAGTAGCAGACAGTTGGGGAGTAACACCTTCCGAATCGACTGTAGACGGAGCCAGTTCAGGAATAGCAATGTTAACCATGACACTAGGATCAGTTGTAATGCCCTTTGCTGTTGCAGAATTTCTTCTATAGAGGCAGGGATTCCAGAAATGTTTGGAGCAACCAGAGTCTCTGAGGATGTTGGAGTGCTTGCTCCAACCAACCTATGGGACTTTGATCTAGTTAAACGAGTTCGCTTCGTTCGGAATGGCTTCGCTTCCAGAGTCAACGATGGTTGAATCATAAGTCTCCGTGAATGATGGGGTTTCGATTGACTTTCTTCCACGATTTAGGATTGCTTGATCAACTCAAAATAAAAAGGGAAAAATGTTTTTCGAATTAAATGAATTTTAGACACTTTCACACAACTTTTTTTTTCAATTTTTAAAGAGTCGAGAAAAAACAAAAGATGACTCTAGTCGCCTTCGATTTTTATTGAGCTTGAGGTGAAAAGCGCTCAAAGGACCTTTTCCTTTAAGGAGTATGAAAAGGAGAAAAATGGACTTCTCTAGAGATCTAGGCAGAGAGGATTACTAAACCAATTGTAAAACTACATTATACTTTTTATGGTATGGCAGTCAATCTTCCCGAATGCTATGGTTAGTGCATTACGATCAATAGGTCGGCAGACATAGCTTCCTAAGGATAAAGGATGCAACCTATTGTGGTCTCCCAATATATACTCGATGGTACATGGGAGCACAAGTCCGTACTGGCACTTGCCATCTCAGAGTGGAGGAATCAACCAACCAGCACTAAAAGCAATAGTTACCAGGTACGATGAAAGTCAAGAATCTTTTCTTCATAGAGCACAGAGCACATGCTAAAATGCACAGTCCTAAATCAAGCCAAGCATTCAAAATGCAAATGCACAGGCATATATTTGTTTTTTCAGCTCTCTTAATGTGTGAGTGATGTTAAGAAAGCTATGTGCAAAATTGAATTACTTTTAAAGCGACAATACTCAACAAAATTCTTTTTGAAAATGAAGTGAAAGCATGGGAGACACTTTGCGATTTTGAAATGGAAATTGTTTTTCGACACTTTAAAACTAATAATTCAAATCCTATGCAACAATAAATATATAATTGAGTATCCAAAACAATGGAATTGCTTTCTAAAACTGAAAACGACAGCTATGACACTTTCATATCTAGAGACGACAGTTTAACTATCCTACTTTTTGCAAAAGAGAACTAAAAACGACGCGCAATACATAAAAACATTTATAGTTCTTTGCACTAAGGAGGCAGAATAATGCAAGAGAAGGGGGTTTTCATAGAAGTAAACTGACTACATATAGTAAAACTCTTGAATAAAACTTAAAATAGTGAGAAAAATCCACAGTCGGAGGGTAAAGTTAACCCTCCCTGACCATCGCACCTGTTACACAATGAACTCAGTATGCAACACACCTACTGCACTCGGGAAGTGTGATGCATATTGGCTACCTTGAAGGCAGGGTGCGATGGTAGCAGTGTGAGACTTTGAACGAGATTTCACTCATAGTTTGCAATCTAGTTCAGGTGTTTAGTCTAAATAAGTAAAGATCAGTGTATGTAAAACACAGGGGTGATCTAAGAGGCTACTAGAGTCATCACTTAGGGCGATTATATTGCTTGCAGATCTATTGTTTAATTCATAAACAAAACACGGAGATTGACTGAAGCAGCATTGATCTACTTTGCATTTGTATGAAAAATTCAGTTCGAAGGCTAGCTGGCTTGACTTCAGGCGCTGTCTATATGTTTATAAAAGAAAGAAGGATAGATAAGCTAACAAGTAATCTAGTCGCTCCCCAATGGAGTCGCCATTTTGTTATATGGGAATAGTGTCCACTCAGATGTTGTTATTCCCACTAAGATGGGTGGCTATCTTAGAAAGAAACAATCAAAGTCTGTTATTGATTCCTTTTATGAAAATAGATGAGAGGAGAACCAAGAGGGCCAACTTGAGCCTTGCACTTGATTTCCTCTCCTTCTCGATAGAGTTTTTCCGCTTCTTCTTTGTCTGCCCAGCTTCAAAAGGACCTACGGAATCATAGCAACATACTACTATGAAAGAAACAAGGATCTAAATTCATAAATAATGTAGGATCAGATGTGCATTAACCATATACATGCATATATGAACAAGTACACAAGAATATGGAAGGAAAAAAGAATAGCTTTATTCAGATTAAAAGTAGAAAGAAGATTACAACCATGTGCTCTGACCTAGCATCATCCTCCAGCTAAGAAGCCCTTCTTCACCTCAAGCAAAGCTAGATCACCCAACACTGTGAATGTACACCAGAATACCAACAACAATTCTATATAAGATACAAAATTCCAGCCTCTGGATCTCTGTGATGGGGGATCCATATATAGATGATTACAGAGAGGTGAGTCATCTTTTGGGATCTTGATTAGTGTCTTCTCTTTGATAGTTCCCACTTCCACTTGGAGAATGATGATCTCTTACTCATCCCTGGTCGAAAATGGAGTGGCAAGTGTCAGAGGGGAAGCTTCTGGAAGATTCCATGATCTTTCACCTCGCATTTTTGTTCCTGCCATTTGTCCATTCCCGACCATCGCACCCTACAAAGGAGCAAATCAGTATGCATCGCACCCTGTACATTGGGAAGGTGATATGCATCACACCTTCTGCATTGAGCTTTCAGTATGGTCTAGTTTTGACCATTTATGAGTAGTTTTCAGTGGAGAACTTCTGGGAGATGATGTAATAAGTTGACCTTGTTCCTTTAGGCAGTGAAGCAACACTTTTAGGGACTTAGGAGCCCTCAGTTTATGGAAATTTATGATTGGGGTTGAAGTGCCCAAAAATGTCTATAACACTCCTATCTCTTCCTTTTCTTCATCTCAAAGCTCTCCATATGTGCAGAACTGATATTATTCAAAGCCTCTTCAAGTAAAAGAAAAAGAATTGAGATCCTATCATTCTATTAAAGATACTAAGAGGTAGAATTATGTGAGGTACAATAGTGCAAGCCTCAAAATCTTTCTTTTTCAAATTCTGGATGCCCCTTTATTTCGATCCATTAAGTGGGTTTAAATAGTAACATACTTTTTTTATTTTCATTTAAATAAGAGGTCTGCACACAACGCTGAGGAAATTAGCGGAATTCCTCAAATCATGAAAAAAAATAGTTTTCAAAGATAATCCCTTGAATTTCCATTCTGTCTTATTGGCCTTGTATTCTGATCAAAGGATCCTCATATTTGCATATTTTGTGGAACTAATTTTCCTCTTTCTCTGCACATATTTCTCCTCTTCATTTTCTTCGCTATCGAATTCTTCATTTATAGCCGTAAAATGATAAATCATGGATAAGCAAACATAAATTGAAACTATGTTTTCAGGAAAAATAATAAAAAATGAAAATAGGTGGGATGTTTAATTAAATCGTAATCATATTTTAATATAGGACATAGTTCAATGTAATCAAAATCCATTAGAGTGGGATCGATCCATATCTCAATCACATCTCAAACATGGACTGTATTAAAACAATCACATTAAAGTAAGGAGCATTCCTTATCGAGATCAAACCATAATCACAGTGTAAGAGATCAAATCTCAATCACAATTAAGCTGGGAACATTTCAATTAGAATTGCAATCAATCAAAATCCAATCCCATTCACATTGGAATTGGGGACAAAGTCCAACATCTCAGTCAGAATCAGCGATAGACTTGAGCCATATCACAATCACATTAGAATCGAGGGTGTTCCAATCAAAATTGCAATTAAATGGAGAGCAGTCCAATCAGACTTATAAAAAGGAATAAAATTGCAATCACTTTGAAATGGTATCATAATCCCAATGTAAAGAGAGTGGATAAAATTGCAATCGCAATTTAAATGGAGTCGGAAATAACGTGATGCCTGTGGATCTTGCGATTGCAATATTGCAATCATGGAAGACCTAGGATGGGTTGATCATAATTGGGTTTGTGGAGTGGCACAACACTAATGTTTCCTCTTGAAAGTTGCGATTGTGATTTATGGGGATGATGAGGCAGTGATGTAATGGTGACATCATTCTATGATGAGGCTAGTGATGTGGTTGAATGACGTGGGAGATGATGTCACTAATGACCTCATATCACAATCACAGTTGGTATGGGACATGTGGCATGGCTTTTGATAACCACAGATGCGATATCTTTTAAAATGTGATTAATAACCTTGACGGGTCCAGAGCTGATCACAAATCGCATTGCGAAGGAGTGGAGAGGGGTCAAGCATTTACTTCTTGTGATTCCGCGGATGCGAGGGGCATTATTAAATGGAGAATATGACTCCATCAGGTCCAGGTGTTCACAATCACAAAGGGGATGAGGCCATGGGACTTGATTTATTAGTTTTCCAATATCTATAGATGTGATATTTTATGAAGTGGAGTTTATGATCCCGTCGTGTCTAAGTTGATCATTAAATCACAATTGCAATGTTCTATGGGGAAAGGGGCTACGTATATTGCGGACATAGGATTTTCTGAGCGTCGATTAATTATGTCGTCGAGCCTGATATCAAATTGTAATTGCAATTAGTAAGGTGGCATCAACCATGGCCTTTTTATTTGTGATGCGGGGAGTGGGATTTTGAATAAGTCTAAGTTTTTTTCTTTAAATTATAACTCATATTTTAATAGAAATTTGATTTATTATTTTTATTTTGATAACCCAATGTTTAATAATTAAGGTTTTTTAAAGCCTAAGTATGAGATTTGGTCTCGGGGGCTATGGAATTTTGACTTTTATGAAATAAATTCCATTTATTTAAAACAAAAATTTCTTTATTATTTTTTTATGAAAAATAAAATGTTTTATTCAAAAGAAATTTTTTACTTTTTTTATTTTTTTTTCTTTTAAAATTTAAAAAGGGTCCCCTATTTATAAATAATTAATTTCATAGGAAATTATTATATAAGAATTGGGGGTTGTTGAATAGTACAACAGGTTGCAGATGTGATATTGTTGCTTTCATTAGATCATTGCATCCTTGTTCCTGCTACTAGCTCAATTTACATTGTGGAGATGCATGCTACATATGATGATTATCATCGATGCTTTGTTTTGCTATAGAAATCTGATATATTGGGCTGATTTGTCTGCCATATATTATTGGTTTATGATATTGATAATACATGTTGTTGTTGGGAAACTATACACTGATTTGTGTTGGTAATTATTGTTGTTGATATCTGGTTCCATGGTTGATGATTTGGAGAGGACGATACATGTCTCTGATGAGATTTCTATTGAAATGATCTTGTTGTAATAAAGAGTACATGTGGCTAATCATATGCTTTGTGTACTTGAATTATGACATTGTATTAGACATGCATTGATGAGAGGATTGTTATCATAGCCATGTATGAGAGAGTCTCACTCTTGTATGTTTCATGCATAGTGTTGAACACCATGTTTGGCATATGTTGTAGAATGATTCATGATAGTTAGTCCAACTATGTATGGGTTGTTAGTAGTGTTGTTAGAACCATGTATTTCATGTATTATTTATTTATGCTCTCATACTTGTCATAGCGGGACATTCTAGAGTCATATCTACATTGAGAGAGATTCATGTGAGTCATAGCTCAGCCATATATGGGTTGATTGATGTAATTATGGAACCATGTATTATAATTTTTATAGCCATGCAATATGCCTATGAAGCCCTATACTTTGTTCCATATCATTGGGTCATAGTTTTTGGTCCATGTGAAGTAGGCTCTTGCATATGTCAAGGAGGAATCGACATGATATATAGCATTACACATTCAACCATGGAGATGTTTGCAATTAGTGGAGAATGATTGGTCATGATGTTATGGTTGCGTCATCATATATTTTTTGTTGTCATGTCTTCTTCAGAGGAGGTTGTTTCTTCCCACTGAGAAAGGTGAGATAACTTGATTGCGACATTATTGTTTTTTATGTCTATATTGTGGAGAGGATGTATTTGTTGTTTTTGGTTCAAAGTTCATTGGATTTTTTTGTTGCTACTATAGAGTTGATCAGAGTTGTTGATGCTAGTTCGAAACACTATGTTGTTGCTGCTATGTGTTGGTGATTTGATCTATTGCTACTATTATGACATGGATTATGTTGTTGTTGCCTCAAGAGAGAGAACGTGTTTTTTAGTTATTGCAGTTTCTTCTTATTGTCATGCTACCTTGGGAATGAGAGGGTTTATTGTTGCTGCTGATAGGAGATGTATATTATTTCTCAAGTATCTTGCTGATCAAGGATAAATTGTGTCTAGGTGAAGTTTATTACACATCATTTTTCTATTATGTGGAGTGTTGTTGTCATTATCATGTATCAATGATGCATTACATTATTCATTACCCACATGGACTTTTTATTTTTGTTGATGGATCCCATTTAATTCTGAGTTTGACAAAAGAATGAGAGCGAGACTACCTTCATGCTTGTAGAAATTTTGAATAATATGACACTTATTCATAGAGATTATCCTGATTATACACTATTTGCGGAATCATGCATAATAAATAACCTCCTCTACGTTGATCATCAATTTTGTAGTATTAACAAACATTTGCATGCGCACATTGAAGCATCAATCACACATATCAACATAGTTGTACTGGGGAAAGCATATAGCTGAAAACCCCTCAACTATCTATATATTATATTGATTAAGAACATGTAACAATACATAGTACAATACTCCTCGCAAGTACTCAGTACTATCTCCACCTGTTACACACAAACTAGCTCAGATCTAAATCAATCACAGGTTCAAATCTCCTCAGCTACTTCCCTTCCTCCACTGCGTAATCCTGCATGAGAATAGATGAGAATGATTGATCCAAACTCATATTTCCTTGGCTTTACCACACAATCCTTCATTGGCAATACTCAATCCATTGATTGTGCAAATCTCATGCACAACTATAGTCACAACTGACAACTCTCTTGCCCTTTCACTCACCTATAACACTTGTCTCCACTAAACTGTCCATGCATTGAGTTAACTAATGTATTCTTTAGTTGCTTTATGAGTTAATAATTAGTGAATTAATTGATAATTAATTCACACCACTCATCACTTAGTCTATTTGTTAGTTAGACTAAATACAACTAGTTCAACTAAGTCAAACTGAACACAACTCCATCAATTCCTCAATCAACTCCACCAAAACTCAACCACTAGAGTTCTAACTGAATTCCTTCATGCAATAGCTCAAGTAACCCATAAGAAACACATATTTCCTTCTGGCAGCTGCATGTGCCACATCCGTAGCTTGAACTGAAGTGCTCCAAGAGGATAAGATAATGTTTATAGTCCAAATATTATTAAGAGCTAATAATATTTGACTGTTTTTATTTTTAGCTTGGTAGTCTAAAAATAGACTCCATCCATATGTCTAAAAATAGAAGTCCATCTATTTTTACCAACATTACCAATCATCCACAAATAGCATCCTGCAACTCATAGACCATGATCCATATGTCTAAAAATAGACATAGTCTAAAAATATACTTTGCACCAAAAATAGCCAGTGGGCCCACTTAGTGAAGGCGACTTCTTTTCACTAAGATCCATCATCTTGTTGCATTCTCAACATGGTAAATGGAGGGTACTAGATACATTAGCAGGCAAAAAGTATTAGATACATTAGCAGGCAAAAAGTACTTTTCATTTTTGGATGGTTTTAGTGGTTATAATCAAATTCAGGTAGCACCTGAAGATCAAGATAAGACCACATTTACCTGTCCATGGGGAACTTTTGCTTATCGAGTGCTTCCTTTCGAATTATATAATGCACTCGCAACATTCCAAAGAGCAGTACTAGGAATTTTTTCTGATCTAATCCATGATTGTGTAGAGGTATATATGGATGATTTTACAGTCTATGGCGATTCGTTTGAAGAGGCACTAGAAAATTTGGAAAAAGTTCTTATAAGATGTAAAGAAACAAATATTTCATTAAGTCATGAAAAATGCTTTATGATGTTTACTGAAGGTATTGTTTTGGGACATCACATTTCAAGGGATGGGATTAAAGTTGTTAGATCAAAAGTTGAAGTCATTTCCAAGTTGCTTATTCCAAATTGTCAAAAAGATGTTAGAAGTTTCCTGGGATTTACTAGATATTATAGGAGATTTATAAAAACTTTACCAAAATAGCATCTCCACTCTTCAAACTGATTACAAAAGACTGTGAATTCAATTGGGGTCCTGATTGCCAATCAAAATTTGGAACTTTGAAGACAAGAATATCTGAAGCACCCATCTTGAGAGGACCAAATTGGAAACTTCCTTTCCATATTTCTACAAATGCTTCAGATACAGCTCTAGGGGTTGTGTTGGGACAAAAAGATCTAGTTCCTTATGCCATTTACTATACCAGTAAAAATTTAACTCCCACTGAGTTGAACTATACTGTGACTGAAAAAGAGTTCTTAGCTGTTGTTCATGCAATCAATAAGTTCAGACATTATATAACAGACCATGAAACTTTTATTCATACTGATCATTCTACAATTAGATATCTAATGAAAAAACCTGTTACTAATGGCAGAGTTACAAGGTGGCTCCTACTTTTATAGGAATTCAATATCACCGTGTTGGATAGACTAGGGAAACAAAATACAGTAGCTGATTTCTTGTCTAGGATTCAGAATACTAAAGAAGATTCTCCTGTAGAGGACAAGTTTCCCGATGAATATTTATTTGCAGTAACTACTAAGACTCCTTGGTATACAGATATAGATAACTATTTGGTTACAGGGAAACTACCTCCACATTTATTTCCTGGTGAAAGAAGAAAGATTATTCAGGAGAGTTCAAAATATTCATGGATTTCTAATGAATTGTTTAAAACAGGGCCAGATCTTGTGATCAGAAGATGTGTTAGCAAATATGAAATGCCTGATATCCTCAAAGCATGTCATGATGAACCATGTGGCAGACACTTTTCTGACAAAAGGAAAACCTATAAAATCCTCTCTTTTGGATATTATTGGCCATCCCTTTTCAAAGATGCAAAATAGTATGTCAAAAGGTGTGACAGTTGCCAAAGAGTAGGGAAACCTACCCTTTCAAATGAAATGCCATTGCAGCCACAGGTACTCATCAAACCCTTTGAAAAATGGGCTTTAGACTTCATTGGACCTATTAACCCACCATATAAACAAAAAAAGTATATATTAGTATGTACTGATTATGTCACTAAATGGGTAGAAGCCAAAGCATTATTTTCTGCTGCTGAGCATTCAGTTATTAGTTTTCTTTATGAGGATATTTTTACCCGCTTTGGTGTTCCAAGAGAAATTGTGATAGATCAAGGAAGTCAGTTCACATCCAACCTGGTGGAGAAACTGATGGAAGAATACAAAGTCAAGCACAAAAAATCTACTCCTTACCACCCGCAAGCAAATGGTCAAGTGGAGTCTACAAATAAAGTTATTGAAGGCATCATTACCAAGACTGTTCATCTACACAGAAGAGATTGGGCAGAAAGGCTTCCTGAAGCCTTATGGGCCTACAGAACAACATGGAGGAATACAACAGGACATTCTCCCTATGAACTTGTTTATGGGAAAGAAGTCCTGCTCCCCATTGAGTTCCAAGTTAAAACTTTCAAGATGGCAGTTCAATTGGGAATGGATCTATCAGAAGCCCAAAAACATAGAATGGAGCCGTTGAATGAACTAAATGAGATCAGACAAGAAGCAATCCTAAGAACTGATCTAGTTCAATATCAAAGAGCTAAGTGGCATGACAAGTACATCAAAGAGAAAAAGTTTCAAGAAGGAGACTGGGCATTGATATTTGTTTCCAAGTTTTAAGACTTCAAAGGAAAATTTCAGACTCATTGGCTTGGGCCATATGAGATTAACAAAGTCTTTAGCAATGGAGTGGTAAGAATCAAAACCATTGATGAATTTCAAACTCCTCTTATTGTGAATGGTCACTGATTAAAGATCTATTATAAGCCACTCTCAAAGGAGGAATTTGTCAAAATCTTTCAGGATAATTCTGCAATAAGGCTAGTGAAGAAGAATCCTTCTTCTCCACTAGCTTAATCCTTGATCTTTTTCTGTTTCTAAAAGAAAAAATAAAAAAAAAAATGTATAAGCCTGAAAACCAATCACAGATTGGCAGTCTTATACAGAAAATACAGGGTGAAAATCAGAATCTTCTGATGCCCTATATTTTCCAAAAAAAAAAACTCTCTCTCTCATTTCACAATTTCATGTCACTTCCCTTCATTTTACTCCACTTCACTTCATTTCATTCTACTCCACCCATTTCATCTTATTTCATTTCATTTCATTCCGCCAATAAAAGTCTTTTCATGACTAGTTTTCATTCACTCAGTCATCATTTATCCATCTCCATTCAGTCATGTGATCATTGTATTAGTTTCCGCAGCTAAATCCTGTTTCTGTATCTACAAACTGATTCTGCAGCTAGTTGTTGTTTCCGCAGCTAGCACCCTGTCATTCAACATTGGCAGTCAGATGATAGTAAAAAAAAAATAATAAAAATCAAATGCAGGTATGACCGAGGGCATATTATGAAGACATGAGGCACCTAAAAGCATCAACAAGGAGCAACTGATCAAAGGTTAATGGAAAAAAAGTGGCAAAAATTCCAAGGTATGAGTAGAAATTTATTTCAAATAGCATTCAAAGCACATTTTTACATAGTTATGAAACCATAGCTCCACTATATGCAATGATTGACATTGATAGCCTCCATAACCGTTCCACGACCTATGATTCCTCCACGAACCGTGCATTTATTATTCAAACGGCCTCATGATCAGCCTTCAGATTTAACTTGTGTTTGGCTGTACTTTGACACTCCACCTGTAATCATGGGGATGTGGTCGATTTGATCACGGCTCTTCTCCGCCACACAAATTCTGTAGCCATTTCATGATCATGTTTACATCTACTTCGCAGCCATCCAGTTTTAAGCTCTGCCGGGTTCACTTTACTCCCCTACTATTCTATTGAAGTCATGGTTTCATTTCCACCTTGTTCACATAAGCCTCCGCTCTATTCCGTGAATTCACTCCCTCTACCTGTTCTCTATTTTCCATTTATAGTCACTGGTTTTTCTCCATAAAACCATGTTCAATCCCGCTAACCCAGCTGTCTCACCTCCTCTAATCCCTTACTCACGCAGACGTATTTTAAGACAGAAGGAAAGAATGGGTCTGTTGTTGAGAGCAGAACCGGAAGGGCCCAAGTTTATGGAGGGATACCCACAATTGAAAAACATACTGAAGAAGGCACGATGGCTACGGTTCATTCAAAAATTCAAGGGCTACAATAAGGAAATTACAAAGACTTTTGTGAGGTCTTTTAACGGCCTAGAGGTGGAAGTTGGAGACCTCAAGTTTACAGTCACCGAGGCATCTATAACAGCCACTACAGAACTCTCGCAGGAGGGAGAACGATGGTTCAAGAACAAGAGCTTTGATGAGAAGGCCTGGAGGGTTATCCTACGCAATTGAGGTATGGATATAACTATTTTCAAACGAGGAATCCCTGTCTTTGTTTTAGAAGAAAAGTGGGCCAATTTATTATTGATTATCCAAAGGTTCATTACCTGTGAAGGACGTTTTGGGTCAATGTATATGTATCACACCCGGTTGCTGATGAATTTCTTAGAAAATCAAACCCTCAATCTGCCTTACTTTTTACTGAATAGCTTGAAAAAGATGTTCGTAACTGTCCAAAAGAATTTGGAGGATGTAAAACCCCACCTGTATCATCATGGGCTTGTGAAAATTTTAATTGAAAAACAGTTAAAAGATAAGAAGGACACCTGGGAACAATTTTTGGCTAGAAATTTATTTCAAGATCCCGCTGAAACACCAGAGAGCAGTTTAGCAAGGAAGAGTAGGAGGAAGAAAACCAGTGTAAGAATTCAAGACAATCCTACCAACACAGCCAAAGAAATTAATCAAGAAGATAAGCTGCCTGAAAGTAGGAAGGAAAGAACTGAGGATGAGGAACAAAGAAAATTGAAGGGAAAAAGAAACATTGAGGCTGTCCATCAAACCCCAAAACTTTCCTCAGAAGAGGATCACCAAATACTGTCTGAAAGACTAGTTTATCTCTAGGAACAATCAATTGTAGTAAAGAAGAAAGGGAAAGGAAAACAGAGTGTGGAGAAAGAAGACACTAGCCCACAAAATTTAAGGAGAGCTCCAGGCTTAAAGGGAAATTGAGGACAATACAAACAAAAGGGCCCCATTTCATTGATTTAGGAGGGGAAACACCGGAAAAGCCTCCAACAATTCCTCCTGGCCGTAGCCCACACCATGCTCCTACTTCTCAGCCAGATTTTGACATGAGTCCCTCTCAGCAAAATTTTGAGACCAATCCTTCTCAACAGGATTTTAGGGTTAGCCCAAGAAAGACTACACCTGAGATAGGCCCGAATCAGCAAGAGATGTATGATTATATAGAATCCTTGGAGAAGATAGCCACAGGTCCAAGCACTTCATCTACCCAGCCTCACACAGCACAAGAAGTTCTAATCAAATCATTGAAACAAGAAGTTTTTGAACTGGAGGTCTTAAATAGACACATTAAAAATGAAAATGAAACATTGAGGGAACAAAGTAGATTGGACAAAATCATTCATGACAACACCATGTTACATCTTGGGTTGTGGCAGAAAAAGAACACGAAATTGAAGAAAAAGTGCAGGAGGTTGAGTAGAGCACTTATCAACCTCAAATTCAGATGCTTGATGAGGAAGCCTAGGATGTTAGCAATACCAAAAAAGAGGAGAAGAGGGCTGGATGTGCTGGTAGAGGTCTCAGAGCACATGAACTAAAGGGAAGATGGTCAAAGTTTTGGTTGCATGGGGACATGCAACACCTTCACAATGGGGGTATGTCGAGCCCTGAACTTGCATCTCTCCTACACACTTTCCTAGACTTTTTCCATTCACCTGGATCTCTTAAGCTATCAACATCATTGCATATTAATCATAAAAGAGCATTTAAAGTGGTTTTTTAACTATGTCTTTGTGTTTGCTGTTTGAATTAGATTTTGCTTATGAGCTGCGGAATGCAGCCACTTTCCGCAGCTGGTTCAATTTTCCACAACCGTTTTTGTTAAACTCCAGGTTGCAGGTGTCATCTGGAAAAACTAGACATGTGGGCAAGTTAGAAATGACTTGGACATGGATCGGGTCCTATTGGTCTAGCCGGATTCATCAAAGAAAGTTGTGGTCAATGGTGGTCAAAGAATGGTCTAACAAAGGAGTTTGACGGTAGTTGGACTCTGTTTTCAACCATGTGAAGGATTCGTGGCCGTTTCTATATCCCTGGAGGCACGTTGACACCTGTAGGCTGCCCCACGATGTGAATCCAACAACCATTTTCAATAGATTGCATAATCTCGACAACCATGATG
>APFE030033061.1:75961-143030 GCA_000404065.3 Pinus taeda | reverse complement strand
GGGTGTACCTTCCATCCAATAGGATGGTAGTGGTTTGTAGAGATGTGAATTTCGATGAAGAGAAGACCATGACATGTTCCCTTGAGAGGGAGCTTCAGTTACATGCATATGAGGATCTTTTAACTCCAAAGGAGGAACCTTAGGATGATGTTCAGCAACCACATGCAGAGGAGATGAGTGTGGAAGCATCCACTCATGCGGAGACTTTAGAGATGGAAGGAAGCACACTAGAGAGGCTAAAATATTGATGCATGATGCTAGAGAAAATGCGGGAGCACCCACATCACATCGCATGTAGATAAGGTCACTAGATCAGTACACTAGCTACAATGCTCTGATGAGCAAGAGTGTAGAGGTTGAGCCATCCTCATATGAGGAAGCAGTGCAAAAACCAGTATGGGTTGATGCCATGGCAGAGGAGTATGGCCCCATTATCAGAAAGAATGTTTGGGAAGTGGTCCCAAGACCAATAGACAAGTCAGTGGTGAGTTCCAAATGACTTTACAAGGTAAAGCAAGCAACAAATGGGAGTGTGGAGAAACATAAGTTCAAATTTGTGTCCAGAGGGTTCTCTTAGGTGGATGGAATTTATTACGAGGAGAACTTTGCTCTAGTAGCAAGGTACTCTTCAATCAGATCTATTCTAGCAATGTTAGAGCAGATGGGATGGAAGATACATCAGATGGATGTGAAGATATCATTCCTTAACGACATGATTGAGGAAGAGGTGTATATTGAGTAGCCGCAAGGATTTGAGACCTTTAACATAAAGTCACATGTGTGTAGACTCAAGCAAGCATTGTATGGACTAAAACAGACACCCCGTGCTTGGTACACTAGAATTGATAGTTATTTCACCAGGTTGGGCTTCACCAAAAATGAAGCAGATGTGAACCTTTACCATATTGTGGTTGAAGGTAAATTGTTTACTACAGTATTATATGTTGATGATTTGATTCTAAAAGGTGATGAGAAGCTGATAAAATCTTGCAAATAGGATCTTGCAAGATAATTCTAGATGAAGGCCCTGGGGTTCTTGCATTACTTTCTTGGTATTGAAGTATGGCAAGGAGATGAGGAATTGTCTGTCTTTCAGGGCAAGTATACCAATGAGATACTGAAGAAGTTCCATATGGAGAGCAACAAATCCATGGATACTCCTCTAGCAAGTAATTGAAGGAAATAATATGCTACTTCAGGTGAAGTAGTGGAGGCTACTATTTATAGACAACTTGTGGGTTCACTTATGTATCTGGTGACACACGATCGAACATGTGTTTTGGCGTTAACCAACTTAGTCAAGCCATGGTTAAGCCAACCAAATTTTATTGGAAGGAAACTACACATGTGTTGAGATACCTTAGAGGAACCACTGAATTTAGTGTTTGGTACAAACAAACAGATGGAGTGAAGCTTCAGGACTTCACAGATGCACATTGGGTAGGGAGTCCATCCAAAAGGAAGAGCACATCAGGGGGAATCTTCAGTATTGGGTCAGAAATAGTTTCTTGGTACAACATGATCCAGGTGGATATTGGTGGCCACCCACCTATTCCACCTAGACCTCCAACTGATTTCATATGTTTCCTTGTTTATTGAAACATTTACTATTTTTAGCAGTTTTTTGGGTCCTGAACTTCTGGAGCAGTTTTGACCCCCTAACCGACGTTTTTTTTAGGTTTACAATAGTAAGAAATGGCTTGCCACAAATACACTAGTACTCAAAGAGATATTTCAACAAGGTATCATACACGCCAAATGGAGATAGCATGAACAGGTTATGACCCCGGGAAGTTGGCTACCCAAATAACCCCAACGAAGCCCACAAACTCTTCACGTTCTATCTCATAGGGTTAGGTTTTTGGTTGTTTAAGGTTTTTCCTTGTTTTTCAATAATAAATAGGCCCTTGAGCGCCATTGTAACATAGTTCAAAGGCATATAGCCGCCACATATCTTCTCAGAGATAAGCTACCATAGCCTGAGCTAGTTTATTTCCATTATGTTTGTAAGAATATTTCAATATTTGATATTAATGAAATGAAGTGCTATTTATACTACATCTTTGTAATGTCTATAACTTGTTGTGTTCCTATTTAAGTTCATATCAGTGGTATCAGAGAGGTATGCTCTTTCTCTATATTTCTTTGCATGTCCCTCATGAGGTCGGGATATAAGGAATTAGGGCTCAAACTAGTGAAACCTTTGCAAGACCAATCTCGTAAATCCCAATGGCCTTCCATGGAGGAAGAGAAGAAAGAAGAGGGGGTAGGAGATCCTTTCAAAATCTTGCTCGAAGAAGCCCTCAAGCAATAGAGGAACACAATGATGGACAACTTTGCCCAGATGCTTCACATCTACCCACAGGTGACACATCTTCTTCCAGCAACCACTCTAGAAGCGCCACACCCTTTAAGGTACAAGTTAATTTTGACATCCCCATATTTGAAGGTCAGATAGATGCGGACGTCATAAATAAATGGTTAAATTTGCTAGAAGGATATTTTTCTATTCATGATTTTTCCAGTTGGGAAAAGATTAATTTCCCACTTCTCAAAGCTGTCCCCCACATCAAGGACTGGTGGGAAACCTACTGTGAGAAGAAGGATGAAAGTACACCTTCACTATTTTTAGTCGCACCCACTTGAAATTCATTCTGGAACGCCATAAAGGAGTAGTAATACCCTACTGAGAGCTATGAGGATAAATACATAAATTGGACCATGCAGTGGTAGGGAAGGGACCAAGATGTGCCAGAGTTTACCAATGTTTTTCATACCCTTCACACAAAGTTGGGTATTAAAGATTTTGAGTGAAAATTGGTACTCAAGTACCGTGGTTTTCTACATAGGTACATCCAGGATGAGATGGAGTTCCTTAACATCTCCTCCCTTGGCATAATGTACTGATATGATGTAAAAAATGAGCAAAAGTTTAAATAGAAGAAGTGAGACTTTGGATATGAGAATTTGAAGTAAGGGCAGGGTGCCCCCAAACCGCAGAGCAAAGGAAAAAGCTAAGGCAGAGCGACCCAGGACAACCAATTGAAGCCACAAGTAAAGAACAACACTAAGAACACAAAGAAGGAAACGACAAAATGTGTGAGTTCCATAAGAGCTCCACTTACAACACAAGTGAGTGTCAAGCCAAGAAGTCACTCGTGGCCGAGATGAAGGATTCCAAATCAGATGCATGTTTTGACTCTGAGTCAAAATCTGATAAGGGGAATGACAAAGGGAAGCAGATCATTGACACAGAGCCCAGTGCCACCGTGGCCACCACCAAGATCTAGAAGAATGAGCTTAAAGATCTAGAGGAGGGGGAACACCTCTTCCACTAACAGATTTGGGTGAAGGGTTCTCTGTTGCAGTTCATTGTTGACAATGGGGGCTAAAAGAAACTCATTTTGGTAGAGGTCATGAAGTGGCCGGGCCTGCTGACTACAACACATCCACAATCGTACACCATCGGGTGGATTCACGAAGGAAGATATCTCTGCATCAGCTAACAGTGCCACCTTCCCTACATCATCAAGCCCTTCAAGGATGAGGAACTGTGTGATTTTTCTCCTCTTGAAGTTTGTGATGTATTATTAGGACAACCATACTTGTGGAAGTGACATGATGTATATGAGTCTAGACCTTTCTCTATGATTATTACTTTGGGCAACAAGTTGTACAGGATACCGGAGGTAGCCTTACCTACTACCATCTCTTTGATCTTTGCAAAGTAATGAAGTAAGATCATTTCACAGACCAAGATTTTTTTTCCCTTATGATTTTCCCTCATGGAAAGAAGAAGAGTGTAGCCATGACTTTTAGATAGGGCTCCTCCACACAACAAAAAAATATGGAAAAGTTCATGGAGGAATACAAGGACATTTTTGCCTCACCTACAGGGGTACCTTTGCACTGTCAGGTCAAGCACTCCATTGATGTGACCCCGGGTGCGCCGCTACCCAATGGACCGATCTATTAACCCTCTATCTCGGAGAAAGATGAGATTAAGGGGAAAATTTAGGAGTTTTTGTAGAAATGACACATCATGCCAAGCTCATCACCCTATGGGAGCCCGATTATATTGGTACAAAAGAAGGACAGGACTTGGAGACTTGATATTGACTATCGGGCACTGAACAAGATCATTGTCTGGAATAGGTACCCCATCCCACGGATTGATGACCTTCTAGTATAGCTTAAGGGGGCCAAATATTTCATCAATATTAACTTTAAGTTCAATTATCATGAGGTGCCTATCTAACCCTTTGATGTGTGGAAGATTGCCTTCAAATCCAAGGAGGACCTTTTCGAATGGTTTGTCATGCCTTTCGGGTTGACGAATTCCCCCGCAACCTTCATGATATTGATGGACAACATCTTGCAGCCATTCACCAATGCATTCATGGTGGTGTATTTATATGACATGTTGATCTTCATCTAGAGTTGGGAAGAGAAGCTCCACCATATTCGACAAGTCCTCCAAATCCTGCGACAACACAAGTTGTGTGCCAGTTTGAAGAAATGCACTTTTGGCATGACCCAAGTTCAATATTTGGGGTACATCATTGATGAGTAGGGTGTGCACGTGGACCTAAACCAGATACAAGTCATTCAGGATTGGCCAGCCCCAACCACTCTAACAGAGCTCCACAAATTTCTGGGCCTTCCCAATTTCTACAGCAATTTCATGTTGCGGGTGTCTCATATCACTTGGCCTTTAAATCAAGTCACCAAGGGTGAAGTGAAAGCAAAGTTATTTTGGTCCAAAACCCAACATAAGGCATTTTCCGAGTTGAAGCATCACCTTTGCTCTACACCAATGCTCACATTACTAGACCTGCAACAACCATTTGAAATTGAGACAAATGTCTCTGCCTATGCCATTGGTGCAGTTCTTACTCAGTAGGGGCATCCGGTGGCTTACCACAATGAGACTCTTTCAAACAAAATATGAAAGTATCCCACCTATGACAAAGAAATATATTCCATTATGTAGGCCCACCGTCAATGGAAGCATTATATTCTAGGGAAGGAAATGGTCATCCACACAGACCACCAACCCCTGTAGTTCATGTAGACACAAGGGAAGTTGCAGAATGATCACCATTAGAAATGGTCCACATAACTGCAACAATTCCATTTGAACATTAAATACAAGAAGGGAAACACCAATAATGTTGCAAAATACCTCAACCAACCACTAGTCATGGTGCTGATCACTATGCTCGACTCTTGTGGGAACGAGAGTACGAGGTGGCTGCATATTTACAAGAGCGATCCATAATTCATCAAACCATACCAGACACTTTTGGAAGGTAAGAAAGTTCTAAATTTTCACCTCCAGGATGCATTGTTATGCCACTTGGGACACATTTGTGTTCCTTTAAGCATATGTGCCAAGTTGATTTTGGAGGCGCACTACAGTTGGGTCATTGGACATTTCGGAGTAGAGAAAATAGTGACAACATTGCAAAAATATTTTTACTGGCCAAACCTTCGTCAGGATGTCAGGATGTACATTTGATCGTTCATTGCATGCGCCATTTCCAAGCCAACCATAAATAAGCAAGGCCTATATACTCCTCTACTTACTCTTAGTTTACCTTGGCAATCCATCTCCATGGATTACATGTCAGGCCTTCCTTCTACTAAGCATGACAACGATTACATTTTTGTGGTAGTCGACAGGTTCTATAAGATGGTTGCAAGAAGACTATCAAAACAAAGGCCATTGCTAAGCTCTTCTTTGAGTGAGTGTGGGTACACTTTGGGATCCCATAGGCCATTGTATCAGATAAGGACAATAGAGTATTGAGTTCATTTTGGTCAAGTCTATGGTCAATGTTGGATACCAAACTTACTAAGTCCACGACTTTCCACCCCCAAATTAATGGCCAAAAAAAGGTCGTCAATAGGATGATCCTACATATTCTACACATGTACAACTCGAAGCTTCAACACACATGGGATGAAAGCACCCCCTATGTCCAACACAACTACAAAAAATCTCTCCATAGCTCAATGGGCTACAAACTCTTTCAGGTAGGGCTGCGATTTCAGCCATTATGTCCCATTGATGTGGCCATACCATTTGCAGCTACTCATGCAGATTCGGCTCATGTCCAGTTTGAAGCCAATAGGGCTAACAAATTCATTGAGCACATTCAATACATCTGAAACCAAGTCCATGATATGTTGGACAGATTCAATGTTAAGTACAAGCGGTGCCATGATCAACATCGGGTGTTGCATAAGATCTAGGTGGGCCACAAAGTTTGGCTACATTTGCAAAAGGAGTGCCACGCTTTACCCACTGCAAGCTTTGCCTGCTTTGATATGAACCATACATCATCACCAAGGCTATAGGGGACAATGCCTTTGAGATCAACATTCCACCGTTCCTTGGTATGCACCCAATGTTTAATGTATACCGCCTTCAACCATACTTTCTACCATTGCTAGACACATCCGACATTGCAGAATAACTCACACCAACAGAGCTAAACTAAAAATGCATGGAACAAACCACAAATGATCATATCATGGACATGTAGTTCAAGAATAATCATCAACAAAGGATCCATATATATCGAGTTGTTAAAGCAAACCAACTCCTTCACTAGGGTAAGTGGTTCACTAGGGACCGGGTTCAACAGAAATTTCCTCATCTCATGGAGGCTCTGCATGAAATGGGGACAATTGCTTCCTAAGGAGGGAGGATTGATCGAGGTGGATTTGGTGGCCACCCACCTATTCCACCTAGACTTGTAGTCGGTTTCATTTGTTTCCTTGTTTATTGCAACATTTATTATTTTTATCAGTTTTTTCGGATCCTGAACTTCCAAAGCAGTTTTGACACCCTAAATGATGGTTTTTGAGGTCCACACCAGGCCCTTAACCATAGATAGGGGCTTGATGCAAATCATGTAGTACTCAAAGATATCTTTCCAACAAGGTATCATACACACAAAACAAAGATAATATGACCAAGTTATGATCCCGGGAAGTTGGCTGTCCAACTAACACCAACGAGACCCACAAACTCTTGGTGTTCCATCTCTTAGGGTTAGGGTTTTGGTTTTTTAGGATTTTCCCTTGTAATTAAATAATAAATAGGCCCTTGAGCCTCATTGTAACATAGTTTAGAGGCATGTGGCCTCCACATCTCTTCTCAGAGATAAGCTACCTTCGGTCGAGCTAGTTTATTTCCATTATGTTTGTAAGCATATTTTAGTATTTTATATTAATGAAATGAAGTGTTATTGCTACTACATCTCACTATTTATGGTTATATCTATAATTTGTTGCATTTCTGTTGAATTTCGGATCCACAACAAGAAGCAAAGATCATTTGCACTCAGTTTGACAAAAGTAGAGTACATGGCTACTAGTCATGCACCTTGTGAGGCTATCTGGATGAGGAAGATCCTTGTTGGGTTATTTGGTCAGCAAATGGATCCTACAATGATTTGCTGTGACAATAAGAGTTGTATAAAACTCTATCAAAATCCGGTTTCTCATGATGAGTTCAAGCATATCGACATTTGGTATCACCATCTACAAGATTGTGTGTAGAGGAGAATCATGTTGCTGGAGTACATTCCTACAGAGGATCAGGATGCAAACATCTTGAAAAAGGCATTGTCAAGATGAAAATTTGAGTTTCACAGAGGCAGGATCGAGGTAGTATATAATCCATTTCTTATTGAGAGGGAGAGTTTAAAAATGCAACAAGAAAATCCTAATTTAATTTTGTCCTTCAATTAAATTAGGAATTAAATTGTAACTCTAATTCTCACAACAACTTGTAATAGTTAACTAAGTTAATTTGAGTTAGTTGGCTGAGTTAATTTGAGTTGGGAGTCTATCTAGAGTCATGTAGAGTGGTTCCTAAATTTTAGGGGCCTAGGTTGAGTTCTTTTGAGTTGTAATTATTTAATTCAGTTTAACTGAGTTAAATTCAGTTAAACTAGTTCCAATTAATGGAGGAATTAGTGGGAGATCCAGTAGTGGGTTGTAACTTGCAGTAGTGGGGTGTAACCAACAATGCTCAACTAGTAAACTGAAGATTCATTCATAATTAACTGATGCATGTCAGATCAGAGAAAGACCCATTTGAGATTGGAGTTCAGGGACAATGTACTATCAGTTGTATAATCATCCGAATTGTATAGGTGGTGCATGTAATCAGAGGAAGGCCTATGTTGGATTGGGCAGTTATGGATGAGTGATTTACCAATTAAATATGGGATAATTACCTAAGAAACCACACAAGGAAATAGGAGCTTGGCAGGCAACAAATTTATCTAAGTATTTGTTGGAGCTTGTTTGTGAAGCAATGGGATAGATTGAGATTGTGCAGGGGTTGCTCAGGCTTGAGAAAAGCATTGCAATCTTCTCATATATTTTGATTAATCAATATACATATAACATGGGTTTTTGGCTTTCCCTAGAAAATTATTGTGTTATGTGTGATTGAATTATTTCTTTTTTATGCTTCGTGATTTCATCAATCAATTATTGTTTCCATTGATAAGTAGAGTAGATTCAAGTCAATTATTTTAGCATATTACAATCTGCAGTTTGAATCTGCAAGGAATTTCCACATAGTCCATGCCAATTAATACGTCATATGAACCCAATGGAAGGATTTTGAGGTTCATTGTTGTAGGCATTCCATCTAGTTCTAGATGGCATGATTTTACTAACTCGGTTACTTTCTTCTTAGCTCTTATGGATAGCTGGACCAACTGCAACTTAGTATGCTCTTTCTTTTGTATGGTACAATCTTTCACAACTTTAGGGCTAACATAATTGAGATTAGGTCCCAGGTCTATTAAGATTGAAACTTGCTGGTTAATGATCGTACCTTCCATGCTGATGACTGAGGCCTGATTATCCACTTTTTGGTTATCCAACGTTGTGAAAATTTGAGGCATATTTCGAGCCACATTTTTCGCCATCATTGCCTCTTCTACGTTGTGCAAAATTTTATCATTATTATTTTTTGGTTGAGGACAACCCCTTCACACATTGTTTCCTCTACATATCCAACACTAAAGTGGTGATTTCTTGTACCCCTCAGTTTCTTCTCTTACTAGTTTAGAGGATTGACATCTTTTAGCAGGAAAAGTCAGTTGGAATTCACCTTTGGAAGGAGTGGTAATTTACCCCCTTTCCCTTTGAAATTTCTATGATCCTTCTTCTTTTAATCATTTCGATTCTTAGTCTTATGCTTTGATTTCTTGTAATAGTAATTGTTTTTTGAGATAGTATTCTCTAATCTTTTGTGATCATGAAACTTGATCATATCTCTGAATGTTCGAGGAAACCTACTAAGATAACATACCTCAGTATTTCTAAAAATTTATTTGTATACTCATCAACAATAAGCTACCCCAACTCAAGATTGTGGAATTCCTTGATCTTTTCGTCATAATACCTTTTCGACATGTACTTCTCTTTGAAATACCTTTCAAACTTATTCCACAATAAATCCTTTTCTCTAATGTCTTTAACATTTCTTAAGTCCAACCACCATATATCAACTTTACCTTTTAAGTTGAAAATTGTTACCCCAACTTTCATGTTTTAGATTAGGCATGTACTATTAAGTATTTCTTCATCCTTAGTAGTCAGGCCTCCACCTCTTCAACTTTCTTCTTTTCTCCATCAAAGGTGCAGGGTTTTATTTCTTAAACCCCTCCAACATTTAACCTTTCTCACTCCTTCCTTGTTGACAATATCTTTTACTTGCATCCCTTGTCACACTTGGATTCCAGACGCAAGTACTTCATAAGGGGAAATCCAATCCGGATGGGATCTAGTCCTTGTACAAAATAACCTTTTATGTTGGGCTCACCCCATATCACCAAATATGAAATACACTTGATCATTGGATATGGCCCAAATGGAATCCGATCCATTGTAAGGGATTTATGCCTTACTCGCCTAGATGTCCAGATTCACCATACCTCCTACAGAAGCACGGAGGTAGGGGAAAAGAGGAAAATCAAGGAATTTTACAAGATTACTTAAGTCCAGGGCATCTACCTAAGATGACAATTTTTTTGAAAGAGATGGCAAAGGATTGAATAATGGTCTCCAATAGGAGAAAAAGCTTGAAACTAAGGTCTTATGGATTTTATCATGCATTTTATCAATATTATGGATTCTTAGTGATTAATTTAGAGTTATCGTCCAAGCAACAACAACAAGGCATTATTGCTGAGATTTATAATTTTCAACCATTTTTCACACTATAAGAAATGATAGTTACTATCATCTAAGAAATCAACCCAACTATATATATAACTAATAAATCATAACACGGTATCGACTTCAAAGTTTTATTAATCCTTGAAACCACAATATTCAAGATAACTAGTAGTAAATGTAATGAACAACATTCAAACATCCACACAAGAATATGCATGACCAAAATAACTTTCATCACCAGAATAAGGATATAACAACCTAAAAACCAAAGGCACACCCTTTTATACTTATGTGAGTGAATTGAAATTGTTGGCAACTAAAGGAGGGATTTAAACTCTCCACCCAACCATAGGCCAAGTACATTGCAGTCTCTCTTGTAGCTAACCACCCCCGAGCTGGATCCAAAGTCTGAGGAGATACTTTCTCAATGGAAAATTCACACCAAAGCTTGGTCAAACACGCGAGAGATGAAGTCCACCATCCAAGTGGGTTATCAACTGTGTCTCTGGCAATAAGCATCATAATGACTCACTATCTCTCTCTAAAATCAATCACAAGGATTCACCCAAGGCCCAACTGGGGTATCACTCAGTTAAGTACTCTGAATCCACTATTTAGATGGTTTATCAATTATGTTTTCAAGGTAAGCACTGTAGGATCCTGTATCCCATTGTCCAGGTGGTTTATTAACCTTCCTAGCAAGCACTATAGTGGTTCAACTTACCTTGTCAAGTGGTTTATCAACCTTAAAACAAACTCCCGAGTGGTTTATCAGCCTATTCAACAAGCACTAATTGGTTTATCAACTTATTTAGCAAGAACTTAATGATTTATCAACTTACTCAACAAACACTTGTGGTTTAGTCCTCCTCTAAGCCTCCCATTGGACATTAAGGTTTAAGCACATCATCTCGAGTTTTCTCATCACAATGTAGGGAATAACATCCCAAATCTAAGAGCTCTAGCTCATGGACGCTCCATTCCAATACAACCGTCTTCATTATCTTCCAACAAATTGTTTTCTGTTGAGTCTGGTTCCTTAATTGCCGAGTTTCCAATCGCCTTCCTCTTCACACACATTCCTCTTCCTCTTTTGGGTCGACTAACCATTCTCATGTTATATCTCTTCTGTTATACCACACCATCTTTCACCATTGAGCCATTTCCCTTTTCCTTCTTCGACTAGAATTCTTGTCTTAATACTTGAGGAATGAACCAGGATGTATGTTGTGATTCATGCTTGCTACCCTACACAACACTTCAATGCATGTCAGTGTAGGCAACAACATAGCCAGGGTGATAGGTGACAAAGATAACTTATCTAGGTGTGACTTTCTCACAACACTATCGATCATCCAACAAACCACACCACCTTCCCCTTTAGAGCTCTAGATTTGTGTCCCTCCTCTTCAAATCAACCATGGATTAAAGTTTCTCTTAAATTTACATATATTTCGAAAATTTACATAGGGATATTTACAACTATAGGGTGTAGAAAAAAGGTTTTTTACATCATAACTAGCCAAATACCCAACAACATTGGTAAACGATTAAGTTATACCGTTGGACAACTTACTCTCTATCTCTCCTTCTCACACACACACACACACACACACACACACACACACACACACATTGTCAATTGGGTCTAGCTCAGGTGATTGAGAGGAGTGTTATCTTCTTCACTTAAGTTCAATTCTTGCAAGTGACATGTTGAACTCTTAAAAACTATATCACTGTAATGTACGTTAAACCTTGTTATTGGATTGGTCATATATCCTTAAGAATCTAGTGTTTACGATAGGCACCATTATTGAAACGAGGGGAAGTGCCTAATGGTTTTCACAAAAATATCTTATGTAGGGGCAGAGAGAGAGAGAGAGAGAGAGAGAGCACCTCAAATAATAACTCGATTCATTTAACCTTTTATACTAAAACATAACACCCATGGATGTTATAGGATCCATTCCCACGAAATCCTACAAGGTGGTGAATGATTATTATGATAGTTAAAAACTCCTAAGAAAATGGGAAAATATACAAAACAATATTAACAAGTTACTCCAATATATATATATATCTAATGAGAATTTTATTAGTTGAAATTTTGTATTACCTCACAAAATCATTACATCCAATACATTAGTCATCATTGCATCATTAACATATATTACAGAAGGTAGTCTCAATTTTCCCAATGAGAAACTAGATGTTTTGACCACTTGCATAAAATAAGTAGTCCAAAATTTCAAGAGTCTTAATAACTGAAGCATAACAAGAGATTCCACAACATAATCAAAACACAGAAAATTGTTAGATATCATGAGAAAGTAGGACTCGTAGGAGGTAATAGGTGCCCTATCTTGTGCAATAGATCCTAGAGGAGCTAATGGCACAATGATGCATGGGATATGTCTCTCAATCTGAGCCAGTTGTGTTCCATTCGTTCCATAAAAAGCCTTTGGTTT
Source organism: Pinus taeda (assembly GCA_000404065.3). Lineage (NCBI taxonomy): Eukaryota > Viridiplantae > Streptophyta > Pinopsida > Pinales > Pinaceae > Pinus > Pinus taeda. The sequence goes on along the minus strand of APFE030033061.1, from coordinate 130,347 downwards.
CTCTGCTCTTGTTTCACATATTCCAGGCCTACAAAGACACTATATCTTATGCTTGCCTCCCATTAAGAACCCCAACCAACAAGGTTTTCATTTGCTAATTAAAAAAGAGGAAAAAAAAATTGTATGAAAAAATGATAATAATTTGAAAGAAAATACAAATTTTTAAATTTATAGTTGTTGATGCTTTCTCAAAGATCAAATTTCAAATAGAAACCGTAATCCCATCAACCCATGGATGGAATATGATATACAGTATAGTTTAATGAGCAATTGCACTACGAGAGGCAATGGGTTGAGAGTTTTGAAAGGTGTACTTTTCATTGAATTAAGTTAAAATTAGATTGCCAAAAACATTAATTTAATATCCAATTATTTTGTAATCATAGTTTGATTAAAGATAAAATTGTGTTTCATATTATGTGGGAATATTTTTTTTTGGAAAAAATTAAAACTAATTTATTTCAATTTTTTAATTGTTGTGTATAAAGAATTAAAGTACACTTTTTATTTTTATTTTTTATTTTTGAGAATTTAAGAAGCATGGAGTGTTACACAAAAAATATTATAGGATGTTTTCAAATTTATCGAGATCAATTTTATCAATTGGTAATTGTTTTTGGAAAATATTTGTCATATTTATCCAATTTCAATTGTAATTCTTTCACCCAAGCTAAATAATATTTAATTGTGTCAAAGGAGAGAGGAATGAGAGGGATTGATTATTTATCGATCTACATAACCTAGCTTTCATCGATCACTCTCTAGCTTCTTCCAAACTTGATTTAGATAGTCAATCCAACTCACATGGAAGAAAATCTCCATGGATTTGTATATCACAATAAATCCTACAATATCTTCCTTTGTCTCATGAATGATGGAATTTTGTTGATTGTACCTAGGGTCTACAACCATAGTTTTGGTAAATGATCAAAGTCACTTTCCTCTTCAATAATGTCCTCATATCTTGTGCTCAAATTCGATAGTTGTGTCCATTAAGAATTGTGGGTTCTTGTTTGGAACTTGTAATTACTCTACAAATCTAAACCCCAATCTAGTTTTCAAGTCAAAACCTTGAGTCAATCTACTAAAAAGATCCAATTCAACTAGAGCATGTATAGGTGATAGTCTCTACTATGACTTGTAGACAATTGCTTGGCTCTCAAACCAATAATTTTAATATAATGTTGGAATAACAAGGAGTTTTAAAAGGGAAGAGTTGTGAGTTAGAAGAAGAGGTGGTGTCAATCGACATTGTTATGGCACCAATGCACAAAGTGAGGATAAATCATGATGTGAAATGGATCACTATATAATTTGCTTTATATTTTGGTACTTTTGTATAAGTAATTTGAGTTAGATATTGCTTGATTAAAACTCATAATTAGTCTAAAAATATAAACCTTGATATAGTGTTCAAGTTAAAACCTTAATTTAGTCTATTAGAAAGATCCAATTCAACATGAGCGTGTATAAGTGATAGCCTCCACAACAAATTGTATATCGAAAATTGGGTTTCAAGCCAACAACTATAATGCCATGTGCGAATATCAAGGAATTACAAAAGTGAAGAGCTATGAATTATAAGAAGAGGTGGCGCCAATAGACATTATTATATAGTCAAATAATGAATGAGCATAACTCATGATCTTAGATGGATCACTATATATATATTTTGGTACTTCTAGGAGGAAAAATTATAGCTATTGTTTTATGGGGTGCATTTTAGGTGATTTGGGGTCTTAAAATTTCCAGATATTGTTTAAGATACTAAATGACTATTTTTATGGGGTGCATTTTAGGTGATTTGGGGTCTAAAAATTTCCAGAGATTGTTTAAGATACTAAATGACCATTTTTAGGGTAAAAAAATTGTGAACATAGTGTCTAGTTCTTCATGCTAATGTACACAGAGAGATTTCAAAATGGTGCAATAATTACCTCAATCAAAGTTCACCGGAGGAAGTTATGGCTCCTGTAAGTTAACTTATGTTATTGACCACCAAGTTACCAAGTGAGTACCACATCGATTACCACTACTCATATGTGCATAATTTCAAGAAGATTTTAAAGGGTTTAAAATTCTAAACCTAATCATGAGTTAAGCATATGAAAACCCTAACTCTAGCACTAAGTGACTCTTAGGACTTGTTAAATATTGGTTCACCATGAAAGGACGTGATTCCATTATTATTGTATTTATTTTTATTCCATATTTGAGTATAGCAAGGGAATATGTTACATTTTAGAGACCATATGCCATGGTGTCCATCGTAATTCAATAATGTGTTCATCTTTATTTATATTTATATTTCATAATTGAGAAGAAAAGAGAAAAGCGTAGTCCTCACCTTCTAATTTGGTTTCCCAATGTACATATTATGTTCATTGCATGTAATATATGATATTTGATTTAGCTTATTTTGTTTCATCTTAGATTATTCAGGTATTTTTGTGCTCAATTAATAACATTAAATATGAATCTTAAATAAAATATTGCATAACGAAGAGTTTGTAGAACCTTGTAAGATATGTTTTGACAAATTATTCTATAGGATTATCCATAACAATCTAAAGACCAATTCAACATAGGTTGTATAAAACATAGAATCACATCATCATACATGGATACCATACATGAATACCATATATACAAATCAATCCAAAATATCATTTATATATAATTAAAAATCCAACTAACTCGCTTAAAATGTGGAATACATAGTCGAATTCCATTTCCAAGGGCATGCCTATTCTCTTGATTTTTTGTCCAAATTCACTCACCAATCAACTATGTTAGGACCACCATTAGTTGACCTTACTAACCAATTGATTGCACATTCAACCTCTTAATTAATTCTATAATCGACCTTTAACTATCAACCAAGTCTCTCCAAAATATCCAAAGGTTTGGTGAAACTACTGCCTTGACAATCCCAACATTCCCATTGATAGTAACTTGGAATTAAAGATCAGTCCGCACCATTGAAATATATTTGTGAAATCAGCGGGTTAAAGATAAATGTTGGTTATTATTCATTTATTTTTTATTAATTTATGGTTCTTTTTATTAGTTCAACCATGTGAAAAATTATTTGGTCTTGGTTAATTTATTTCTACTAAGTTGATTGAATGTAGTTAAAAAAAAGGATTTATAGAAAATATCAAAGAAGGTCATGGATTTTTTTTTGTAAGATTCAAATGCTATTAATGAATCAAGAAATTACATCATATACAATCAAGTCAAGATCTTTCTCACCATGGTCTACAATTGGGGTAACTAGCCCCGTGATGAAAGATAAATATATTTTTCTAAAAACTAACAAAAAACAAGCAATGTCTATGATGTTGTCTAAACATAAAACAAGAAACAAAGCTAAGAACATATAAATGCTCTAGGAAGAGCTGTTATGATCCAAAAATGTAACCATGAGGATAATTAGATAGAGGTTGAGACGTCTATGGGAGTAGCTGGAGTGGCAAGGTAGGCATGTCATTTTCCTTTGGTAAGCAGTGCTTCAATTCATGTAAGTCCAAGGGCCATATCACAATGCTCGATAAACATTACTCTATGTTCCTCTAGTATATGATCCTTTTGGTGAGACAATTCCCTTTTAGCTTCATTACTTTCGAGAGGGCCTTATTCATGACAATTTTCATATGCTAGTAGAGCTTTATTAAGCACATGTATAAGTTTGTCCTCCCTTTGGTATGCCTTGGAGTAGGTAGCTAGTCAACTACAAATTAAAGTATTTCAAAATCATAGTGCTCCTCCCTTTCAACCATAACTTCTGAAGAGGGTTGGTGAATTTCAATATGTATACATTTTGGTGGTGTCATGATATATTTGAGCATATTCTTAGGCTCTTTAACAAACATTAGAACTGGCTTCTCCTCGAGAGGAGAGCCATGTTGACACCTTTCTCGCTGACGTAGCATTTCAAACTGGGTTAGAGAAATAGGGGACAATGACGTGGAAGGAAAATTGAAATGGTGAATACAAGGGAGGTGGACCAAAATCTGAGCGTAGAGAGGTGGAAGGTCAAAAGGAAGACTCATAATGAGTGCATAAGATGTTTACAAAGGACAAACAGGTAGTGAGAACCCACGCTATAACCATAGGGTGGATACGAATTAAGGGGAACAAAATGAACATGGCAAGGCATAAAAGTCAATAGAAAATAATTGTCGCAACACCAACAAGATCCAATACATCAGACATACTTAAAAGAGATATTAAATTAAAATTGGTATGCGATGACAAGGTGAATTACCTTAGACAATGCACAAAGTTGGGGGAGCTAGAGATATCATGGCCTAAATTCTATAAAGAATTTGGTCCTGGATTAGACTTTGTCTTGACATTTGCAATATATTTCATACCTTATTGAAAACATTAATAAATATAAATGGAAATAAGTTCAAAAAGTGAGGGAGCCTTCAACATAAGGTGAATTCCATGAGGTATGTATGCATGTTTTTAATTTAGGAGGGAATGCATATAAGATACAAATGGGCCCACATACTCAATGAGGATATGAGTTCAAATTGTATAATTTGAGATCATCCAAATTCCTTTTTGTTGATTTTTGGATGAATAAGTGGATGGAGGTCTCCAAATGGGAGTGCTCTTAAGTACACCCATCCGAAGGTAAAAGGTCCTTCAACCATTTGGGTAAAGAGAAGCTAGAGAGAGAGGTGAAATTTGGAAAGTAGAGAGAAATCATTAGGGCCCTTTAAGTATGGAAGAACTCTAAAATGGTCTGGAAATGCTCCACCTTCTACTAAATTTCCATGGCCTTTGTGCTAACCATAAAAAATTCAATCCATACATTAGTTATCATTGAAAAACCATATATTACATATTTTTAAGAGACAATTATTTTAGGAAGCTCAATATTTGAAATTTTGCAAGGGGATTTAAAAGGAGGGGAATTTATTTCCCTAGGCTCCTCAATAGATCTAGGGCACTCATTACTAGATGAAATAAAACATGCCAAGTGAGGAAGTAAAATTAGACAATTTACCATAAGAACTTACTTATAATCCTTAAATAATAGGGATATTTTGCAACATTCAATGTGTATGGATGACGATTAAACACAAAGGAATTATAGGACAACTGGTTCAATATTGTATAAAATATGATAAATAAGTCATTGGGACTTATGTTTCACAAAAAAAAGTGGGGGAATGTGAGTATCTATAGGCAAGGTTGTTATAATGTTAGTAGACTTTTTCCAATGTAAGTTTGACGAGACAATTCAACATGTTTTGTTGAGCTAGTTAAGGTATCTCTAGCTTGGGGAAATAATAAGACAAGTCAATATGAGACATATAAGAGGCTTGATGATTTTTTTTCATTGATAAAATAATGTTAAACACAACCAACCAATATTTGATCATGGGTGGGGATAGGTAGGGGTTTTGACTACCAACCCATTTTCCTTATGTGGAAGAAGGAGGAACACAAACCTCCTACGCCATTTTGTTAAGCCCTATATAAGCCCCATGTTTACCCTAAAACACCTTATTAAGCCCTAGATATTGAGTGATTACATTTTTATTGTTATATTATTATGTAGGATATAACCTCTCATGGTCCTAGTTTATTATAATTGTAGCCTTTGTCTCCTATATATATATATTGAGGAGACCTAGTCTTAAAATCATCAAATATTGTCTTACACATTGTATTCACTATAAAAGGAGGTTTTCCCCTTGAAGAGGACTATGATTATTGCTTTCTTATCATTTTTATGGCATAAGGTTCATAACATTTCGTTTTAGAGCTCATGGCCCGAGGGTTTTGTTTCTTCAAACAAGTCATCGTAAAATTTTCTCTATAACTTTTATATCAGAGGTTTGAGAAGGTGTAACTTGGATAATATTGAGGAGAAATATGGATAATATATGGTTCAATTTTTAAATCTTGTTTCGCTATATTTTCAGAGATATCCTCCAAGGAAGTTAGGGTTCTCAAATGCTCCTGAATTCAATCTCAAATAGGCCAGTTCAACATTTTTGCTATAACTTTCTTTTTTGGAAGGTTTTAGATGGTGAAACTTAGGTAAAATTGAGGTGAAATCTCCATGAACATCTTGTTCAAATTTCGGATCCTGGTTATGTATAATTTCAAATATATCCTTAAAAAAATTTGGTTCCTTAATGCTCCTAAAATCATTTCCAACCATGTTAATTTGGAATTTTTGCAATATAATTTTTTCTTGGAGGTTTAAGATAATGAAACTTGGACCATCTTAAGGGGAAATATCGAGGAACATCTTGTACAAATTTTAGAATTTGGTTAGATATACTATTAGACTTATACCCTATGGAAGTTATGGTTTGCGAATAATCCCAAAATAAATTTTAAACAATTACTGTATCTTATTTTCTTGGAATTTTCAGACAGTGAAATATTTAGGTATTTTAATAGAGATACAAAAGTACATCGTGTAAAAATTTCATAATTATATTTAAAGAATCGGAGGCGTGGAACACTATACAAGTTTGCTCGTGGGAAGAAGCCAAAAATAAGAAAGTTTTGGGAAAGTTACCATAACTTTCACTTGGCACACCAAATTATGTTCACACACTTGGAATTGCAAAAAAATACATATTAGAGTATTACAAACCAACATTTTAGGTCCAGAAGGACTCAAATATCAAAGGTACAATGAGAAATACTTTAACCATTGAGGTATTCTCTAGATTAAGGTACATAAATTTGAAGTGACCAAATTGTTGATTAGAAGACCCTTTTTTTTGGCAAACTAGTGATAAAGAGGAATACTATTATTAGTTTCCAATATGCCTCCAAACAAATACACTGCACTAATTAAACCCATTGACAACTCATCCTTATTTCGTGAAGAAAGTGAAGACTTAGAACTTAGGTTGTCTCAAATAGAGAATAAAGTCAATGAAATGGATGGTAGTATGTTGAAAAAGATGGATTTATCAGGTTCTAAAGAAAGACTTAGAATATAATTAGAAAAGAAGATGAATGAAGATAAGGATGAAATATAAAAGAAGATGGATGCAAATAAGGAAGAAATGTAAAAATCCATCGAGGAAGAAATACAAGAATTACAAAACATTCTATTAATTGATCTCCCTAAAAGGCATGTGGAGATACAAGGGAAGCATGAACATAAGGAGAAGCTTGGTGTTGAACATCAATCTCATATGGGGAGTATGATATCATAATTGGAGAGCACAAATCTTGAATCATAGAACCATAATCACGATGTTTCAATCCAATATCCACATTATTAGGGATTTTAGTCAAAACCAAGGAACTACTGTATTCTAAAGATCAATATGAGGAAGTTTGATGGTAATTATTCTATAATATGGATGTTTTAGATGGAGCAATATTTTGATCTACACCAAGTGGCATCCTTAAATAAGGTAAATATTTCATCCACGGTTTTAGAACAAGACCAACATGTATGGTAGCAATGCGTTTGTGAAAGGAAAAATGATTTTTTTTTAATGTATCTGTCCATGTTTATATAGGAATTGATAGCACATTGTGGGGATATTAAGAGAAATACATTCTTTAGTCAATTGTTAAATCCTTAATAAGAAGGTCCAATTATAGAGCACACTCAATAATTCGAAAAGTTGATTCTCACAGTAAAGAATATTTGAAAGGATAATTTGTTAGACCTATTGAAGGTAACTTTAAAGGAAATCATCCAACATGAGGTGTGTCTCTTTGAAAATAAATTTCTAGAGCATGATTTCATTCTAGCAAGGAAAGTTGAAAGTGAAATTATGGTCACTAGAAAATTGGTCAGTAATAACTATAGAGAAAATTGTGCCCCTTCTCCTCAATCGACAAGGTTGACTCCTCAACAAATGGATGAAAGAAGAGCAAAGGGACTATGTTTAAACTATGAAAAAAAGTATATCAAGGAGCGTAAAGGAAATGAGAAGAATATGTTTCACATATATTGTGAAGATGAAGAAATGGAAACTTCACAAAATCAAGAGTTATAATTGACTAGTCCAACAATCTCTTATCATGCACTGATTCACATCAATACTTTACAAAACGTCAAGATAGAAGGATATATCAAAAAGAAAAAGGTAAGAATATTGATTGATTTAGGTTGTACCCATAACTTCATCAATTAAAAATTGGAAAAACTTCTTAATTACTTTGTATATATGGCATCGAAATTTCGAGTAGCAATTGCAGATGGCGGTACCATGCCATAATATTAAGATGGACACTAGGGACTATTTATTGGTTAGTACCATGATTGCAATCAAATGGATGGAGTTGATGTTGTGTTAGGGGTCCAATGGTTACGAACAGTGGGAACAATGACCCTTGATTTTCAATATCTTTTCATAACATTTTTCTTGGAAGGATAGAAAATCGAGCTTAGAGGAACCCATAAGAAATCTAGTAAAGTCATAAGTTCTAATGGTATGATAAAATTGCTAAAAAAGTGACACCAGTGTAATTGCACAATTGTGTTCATTATATGTTCAAACATCTATATAATTTTCCCCAATGGATGTACAAAGAGTTATCAACAATCATTCTAAGGTATTTGGAGAGATCCTAAGGGTCTTCCACATGCCAAGATCATGACCATGCTATTCATTTATAACTTGGAATTGTACCACCTAACATTAGGACTTACAGGTATCCACATGCACAAAAGAGTGATATTGAGCATATGATTCAAGAAATGTTAGAGGTGGGCATCATTCAACCTAACTATAGTGCTTTCTTTTCACTAGTGGTGATTTTTATAAAACAATATGGTTCATGGCATATGTTTCCATATTATAGACAACTCAAAAAAATGGTAATCAAAGATAAGGTTACTATTCTTGACATTGATGATTATTAGATGAATTGCATGAAGCAATTATATTTACTAATTCATATCTTCGTTCAAGATATCATTAGATCAAAATGAAGCAAGAAGACATTTCCGAAATACACTTTGGAACACATGAAGGTCATTATGTGTTTTTGGCTATGCCATTTGGACTTACAAATTCACCTTCAACATTTCAAGGCCTAATGAATTCTATTTTCATCATTACTTAGAAAATTCGTGTTAGTATTTTTTGATGACTTACCTATCTACAACAAATCTTGAGAAGAGCATGTACACCATGTTGACAAGGTCTTAGCTCTATTGGAAGAGAAACAACTGTATGGAAATCCTTCCAAGTTTGCCTTTGGGGTTCAAGAAGTGGAATATTTGGGTCATATCATATCACATGAGGGTCATGTCAAGGTGGATCCTATCAAAATCAAATCTAGTAGGGAGTGTCCAATTCCTAATACCTTGAATAAACTAGGAGTATTCTTAAGCTTGATAACATATTAGTGCAATTTTGTAAAGAATTATGATCAAATGGTAACACCTCTAACAAAATTATTAAATAAGGAAGAATTTTATTGGACTAAAGAAGAAATCAAATATTTTGAAGAAATTAAAGAGGATACGAGTATAATTCTTGTCATGACAACATATTACTTCATAAAAACCTTCGTTGTGGAGTATGATGCCCCAAGCCATGACATTGGTGTAATTTTGATGCAAGAAGGAAGGCCCCTTTCCTTTTAAAGTAGATAATTAAAGGAAATAACTTATTCAGACCCATCTATGAATAAGAAATGTTGGATTGTAACAACTCCGGGTTAAAGTTCATGTAATAAAGGATAATGAAGGAAAAATAACACCATGGTCATGGGACATGTATTCCAAGTTGAATGTCAGGAAATCACTATAGTGGGCATCACTTTTAGTTTATTTATGGCTATGGAAATTGGAAAAGGGACTGGCAAAGGGAAAGAGGCAACAATTGACATTCAATTATGAGAAATAAGGAAAATATGAGAAAAGGAAGGTGAAGAGACACAAATCTGAATGCTAAGAAAACTAGAGGAAAAATGAAGGAAGATGAAGAAAAAGGAGACATCAATAATAAAAAGGCATCAAAGAAATAGTTCACAACTTTTGCTAGTTTAGCTTTTTCAGTTTTTGCTTTAGAATATTTTTAGAGAGAGAAAGAGCTCTAAGAAGAGAAAGCAAGCAAGCAAGCAAGAAACCAAAGGAGAGCAAGGAGAAGGTTGGATCAACAACTTCAACATGAGGATTTTGCAAGTAACAAGTTGCATGTGTGATTTCCTAGCTGAGGTGTGAATGCATTGTTCATGCATTTGTTTATTTGGTTCATTTGTTGTCATTGGCTTGCGTTTTTCTTGGTTTGATAGTGGTTTAAGCCTTACCTTACCATTTCCTGGATAGCCATGGTGTGATGGGATTTATTCTTGGTTGATATTTGGGTTGCTGAAGGTTTTTGGAATCAGGTGAGGTGGTCTTAGGAAAATTCCCAAGGTTTGTGTGTGGAGATGGTTTTCTTCAGGAAGCCCTTGACAGGTGGGTGGATATAGGAAAATTCCTCAAGGTATGGTGAAGAAATTCTAAGGCATCCCAGATCGGTTTGGTTTGTTATCTTGGGACCAGTTTATGTGAGATCATGGTGGTTTGAGGGTGGAGGTGGTTTAACCTCTAGAGTCCTTGGTTGATTATGTCTTGGTTTATTCCATGAGATACCACATTCATGCTTGGAATATGACACGAGGGTATTTGGATGAAAGAAAAATTTGGTTCAACTCAATCTATGGTTGGGTGGTACATGGAAGTCCCTAACCTGGTTGGCTTTTTCATATATTAATAAGAGTTATTTTCCTATTGTTATCTATGAGCACTTGAACTTGTTATTATGTTGATTTGATGGCTATTTTTTCATGGTTAATATTATGGTTATAAGCATGGTTCTATGATGTGCTCTAGATATGGATCTTATTCATGATTTAATAAGTAATTTAATGGTTGACGAATGCATGAGATAACAAGTGTTGCAACTACTTGAGATAGAATTAGACCTTCTCGGTGATTTTCAAAGATTTATAATCAGATATGCATTCATGACCTGCAACTTACATGTTTACCATATGTTTGACGAAATGTATACTGTGTTCTAGGCAATCTAGGCCAAGTTTCTGATTCAAGTTTGAAGGTTTAACATTGTTTCTATGTCAAGAATGATTTTGGAAAGTTACAATAAGTTTTGGGTAGTGGTCTGGAGGCTAGCCTAGAAAAGTGGATAAGATATTGAGACCCTTGGCACATAACATGGGAAGTTAGGTCATAACCCCATGTAAGAAAGCCTATGCATGCAGTTGGAGGCCTATAACCGCACCCTTGCCTTGTTGTATGTGCGGTTGGGCTGTTATGTTAGTGAAAAAAGGTTTCGACTTAGGGATTGGCCACTTGGGGTGGTTTGCATCCTTCTGAGTGGTCTGTGGTATTTGCGGGATGTTAGTAAAGTTGTCGGTTTGTTGGCCCCACTTCCATAACTGGAACTTGGAGGTCGGGTCATGTCATGGTAGAAAGCCACTTCACATTTATCTGGAGGGCTTGTAAAAGCAGATAAATGTGGGGAGGGGTGTGTTACAAATTGGTATAGGAGCTTCCAAGTTTAAACACTTGGACTGGATGGGCTAGATGTGATTGTTATGCATGCATGTCAGTCATATGTATGCATTGTAGTGGCTATGGTTGTCATGTCTACCATTGGTGCTATAGTTTGAGTTATCATGCATGATGTCAATAGGTTGATATGTTGGTGTCATTATGAGTATATACATATATATCGTGCTAATATGGAATGACTTGTGAAGACAATATAACCTCCCCTTAAATTCACTAAGGTATGATTTTAATTATGTTTCTATTTAGTTTATCTAACATGACATGTTTGCAGGAAGAAGAAGATTAGAGGTGACAAGCAGAATGGTGGATTATAGATCACGTGACTCCCCTTATAGATCAGGTGAGCAATAAGGAGATGAGTATTCTCTTGAAATTTGAGAAGCCTGAAGGCAGAAATCAGAAGTTGCAAGGCAGATAATGACATGATAATTTAGTAATAAGAAAGGATTCCCAGATCTCAGGAAAAGCATGTTGAGATTTGTAGAGACAGGGACAAATGAGGATCTGTTGTGGACAAGAGGAAAAGGACTAATGGGGCATATGGTAGCAGGTCTTGATCAGGGCACAAGTTGGAAAAGGATGACACGATCAGAGGTGGCAGAAGGTTGGATACACTTGACAAGAGAGGTAGTGTTTATGGCTTCTATTATAGTTCTAGTTTAGAGAGATATCATGGTCATCATCGCCATCATCCTTACAAGAGGAGTGAGAGGGGGTACTTTCTAGTTGAGTTCAAGAAAGGAAAGCATCCTACCTTTGGTGGAGAGCTGAAGAAATCAAAAGATGCAGAAGCATGACTACTTGGGATGAAAATGTTCTTCGAGTTGCATGATTATACAGATATAATGAGGGTTAGGATAACTATTTTCAGTGTCAAGGGAAAGGAAGACATTTGTGTGAAGGATGTTAGAGGCATCATGATAAATGAGTTGAGTTGGAATGAGTTTAGGAGACTCTTTAGAAAGAAGTACTTTTCTGATAGATATTAAGATGGAAAGGATAAGGAGTTCTAAGAGATGAAGATGGGGTCTGTGATATATGAATAGTACACGACTAAGTTTCTAGAGTTGTTTAGGTATCTGCCTTACATCAAGGATGAGAAGATGAAGGTCCAAGTATTCATTAGTGGATTTATATTAACATCTAAATATCGTATTGAGTATGATGATCCTTTGTCATTGGAGAAAGTCATCAGGAAATTGAAGCATTCTTATGAGAAGTCGAAGCATAAGTTTGAGCCCAAGTGTAATTGGAAAGGGAGTGAGAAGGCTAAAGGAAAATGGCCTCCGAAGTGAGAAAGACCTCAGTATGCAGGTAAGAAATAAAATGTGGCTCCTTACAACAAGTTCAGTGTAACTGAGAAGGGACATGGGTCTTAGCCTGAAGAGCAACATAATAAAGGTAGTGGTAGAGAATGATTACACTATTGGATTTGTGGTAAGGATCATTGCAAGAAGGATTTTCCATTGTATCAGAGTAGCAAACCTTAGATTTATAGTACTAAGGAGGTGCAGATAGTTGGGGATGTTGATAAGATAATTCCTCGAATTTAGACATCACTTGATAATAGGAAGGAAGACCATCATGCATCTATTCATAAGATGGAAGGTAAGCTCTATGATCGAGGTATTTCCATTTTGATTGACCTTGGATATAATTATAGTTATGTTAGTACTGACCTGGTGGATAAGTCTGCCTTGAGTAAAGAAGTGCATGTAGAGTCTTGGTTGGTGCAGCTGGCTACATGGACTAATTATAGAGTTCATCATTGGGTGAGAGCTTGTGAATTTGAGCTAATTGGTATTCCTACATCAACATATCTAAACGTGCTTCCATTGGGTTCCTACAATATCAATTTGGGCATGGATATGTTGTTCACTCATAGGAATAATGTAGATTGTTATGAGAAGGCTATTGAGTGCTTGGATGATGATGGAGAGAATATAATATTGTAGGGAAAGAAGAAGCCTACATCAGTGAGGATGGTTACAGCTATGCAGGCTAAGTGTAGTTCTAGGAAAGGGTGTGTATTATTTGCAGTGCATGTTTCCAGTGATAAGGGGAAGGATGTTGAGGATGATGAAGTCGTGAAGAGGAATCCCATTTTGGAGTAGTTTGGGATGTGTTTCCAACGAAGATTTCATAGTTACCACCTCATAAGGAAGTGTATTTCTCTATTGAGTTATTACTAGGAGAAACACTAGTATCAAAGGCACTTTACAGGATGAGAACTCCAGAGTTAGTGCAATTGAATACAACTTAAGGAAATTCTTGATAAGGAATACATAAGGAAAAGTGTGTCACCTTGGGGTGAACCAATATTGTTTGTGAAGAATAAGGATGGTACTCTCAAATTTTGCATTGATTACAAATAACTAAATAAAGTTACTATGAAGAACACGTATCCATTTCTGTGGATTGATGACTAGTTTGATCAGTTGAAGGGAGCAATAGTGTTCTCAAAGATTGACTTGAGATAAAGATATCATCAGGTGTGCATCAAAGAAGAATATATTTACAAGACCACATTCCATACTAGGTATGGGCATTATGAGTTCGTAGTGGTTCCTTTTGGTCTTACTAATTCTCAAAGCACTTTTATGTGTTTGATGAACAATCTGTTGTGTCCTTATTTGGACAAGTTTGCGATAGTATTAATTGATGAAATATTGATATATTCTAAGAATGAGGAAGAGCATGCAGAGCACCTTCTGGCAATATTGATATTTATGAGAGAGCATCAGTTATATGCTAAGCTTAGTAAGTGAAGTTTATTTCAGACTGAAGTTCACTACACGAGGCATGTTATTTCCAAGGAAGGTATAACAATGGACTCAGAAAAGATTAGATCTATCATGTAGTGGTCAGCTCTTAGGAATGTGGATGATGTCAGATAATTCATGGGATTAATAGGTTGTTACAGGAGGTTCACCAAGAACTTCTCACAGATTTCCTATCCTATTATATCATTTTGATGAAAAGGGAAGAAGTTTGAATGGACATAGGAGTGTGTAGCTAGCTTTGAGTAGTTGAATCATTTGCTTACAAATGCTCCAGTTTTGAAGATTGTAGATCTAGATAAAGAGTTTGTGCTATGTACAAATGCTTGCAAGAGAGGACTTGGTGGAGTCCTGATGTAGGAAGGATAGGTGGTATGCTATGAGTCAAGGAAGTTGAATGAGAACAAAAAAAATTATGTGACTCATGATCTTGAGTTGGCAACTATAATTCATGCCTTGAATATGTGGAGGAATAATCTTCTTGGCAGGAGGCATATTTTGATGAGTGATCAAAATGGATTGAGGTACTTGTATGACCAACATAATATGAATTCTAGGCAAGCTAGACGGTTGGATTTCCTCAGTGATTTCGACTTCGAGATCAGGTACATCAAGGGAAAGGAGAACATGGTTGCAGATGCTCTCAATAGGAGAGTGCATGTGAATCACATTGTAGCAGTGAGTTCTTGTGGGGCAGATTTGCAGGAGTGGACCTTGCCAGCGAGATAACATGATGACATGTATCAGTAGTTGAGGCGCATGTTACAACAACATGGTGAATATGAGAGGGATGAAGAATATCATCTCACAACAGATGACTTGGTCAGATTCAATAACAATATTTATGTGTCGGATAACAGTGAGCTCAAGAAGCTTATTTTGATGGATTTTCATGTCAAGTCATATTCAGGTCACCTAGGGTATCATAAGACTTTGACAATAGTTAAGAAGTTCTATCATTGGACGAATATGAAGAAAGTGGTGACCGAGGTTGTTTCTAGATGTTTGGACTATCCGTAGGTAAAATCAGAGTGTAAGCATCCAACTGGTCTACTATAACCAGTTCCGATTCTAGAGTGGAAATGGGAGGTCATTTCCATGGAGTTCACTAATGGTTTTCCTAAGACATAAAAGTAGCATGATTCCATCATTATTGTTGTTGTAAAGGTTAAGTAAGGTATCTCACTTCATTGTAGTTAAGTCTACGAATTCAACTAGTGAGGTAACTCATATCTTCATGAGGGAGATAGTGACATTGCATGGTTTTCCTAGGAAGATCATATCTAAAAGAGATGCCAAGTTCACTTCCAAGTTTTGGAAGGATTTGTTTGCAGGTTTGGGGATAGAGTTGGATTTCAGTACAACTTATCATACGTAGACAAACGTTTAGACAGAGAGGGTGAACATAACACATGAGGACATGTTGAGGATGTATGCCATGCATCTTTAGAGGAAGTGTGAGGAGTATCTTCCACTGGTAGAGTTTGCTTATCATAATGGGTATCACGAGTCCTTGAAGATTAGTTCATTTGAGGCTCTCTATGAGTGGAGTTGTAATACTCCCATCAACTAAAGTGATCTAGTTAATAGGGTGATGATTGGACCAAACATGTTGGCAGAGATGGAATAGGAAATGGAGGTTATTAAGAGGATTTTGAAGGCAACACAGGATAAGAATTAAGAGCTATCTAGATAAACACAGGGAATTTAAGGAGTTCCAGGTTAGGGAGCATGTGTACTTGCACATCAAGCCCAAGAGGAGCTCCTTTGGGTCATTTGCGAAGTTGGCACCTCAATATTATAGGCCTTTTGAGATCCTGGAGAGGATTGGACTAGTGGCCTACAAATTTGTACTACTACCAACAATGAAATTCCATGCTGTTCATGTTTCATTGCTTAAGAGATATGTGCAAGATGTTGATCATGTGATTGATTGGTTTGTATTATAGGTAGAACCAGATGGATAATTTCAGCCATAACCTCAATGCATATTGCAGTGGAAACAACTCATGCCCCATAACGGAGCAATTGAGTAAGTTAAAGTGTAGTGGAAGCACTTTGGGCCTAATGAAGCTACATGGGAGATGGTTGATAAGATGCGGGGTTTGTATCCTTCATTATTTGCTGGTTCAAGCAAACAATTTTTTGGTATATGTGTGTGTGTGTGTGTGGTTGTAAATACCTCAATGAGTTGGGTTATAAATCTCCAATAAGTGGTATGTTTGTTTTGCTTTCAACAAGATTTTATTGTAAATATTGTATCGATCTATTTTATAAAGCTTCATGGGCAGTATGTTTTTTTTTAGTGGTTTGCTGGTCATAGGTGTTATAGAACAATGAGGATGATGTTCCCTTAAGGGGAAGGGGTTTCTAACAACCCTAGGTTAAATTTCATGTAATAAAGGGCAATAAATATAAGACAAAGTTCATGGGACACATATTCCAAGTTGAATGTCTGGAAAGCACTTTAGTGGGCATCACTTTCGGTTCATTTATGGCTATGGAATTTGGAAAAGGAATTGGTAAAGGAAAAAGAGGTGATAATTGGCATTTAATTATGAGAAATAAGAAAAATAGGAGAAAAGGAAGGTGAAGAGACACATATTTGAATGCTAATGAAATTAGAGGAAAAATGAAGGAAATGAAGAAAAAGGATACATCAATAATAAAAAGGCATTAGAGAAACAATTCAATACTTTTGCTGGTTTAGCTTTTGTCATTTTATGCTTGAGAATAATGTTAGAGAGATAAAGAGCTTCAAGAAGAGAAAGAAAGCAAGAAAGCAAGCGAGCAAGCAAAGGAAGGAAAATCAAAGGAGAGCAAGGAGAAGGTTGGATCAACAACTTCAATAGAAGGATTTTACAGATAATAGGTTGCATGTGTGATTTCCTAGCTGAGATGTGAATGCATGGTTCATGCATTTATTTATTTGGTTCATTTGTTATCATTGGCATGAGTTTTTCCTGGTTTGACAATGGTTTCAACTTTGCCTTACCATTTCCTAGATAGCGATGGTGTGATGAGATTTATTCTCGGTTGATATTTGGTTTGCCAAAAGGTTTGGGAACCATGTGAGGTGGTCTCAGGAAAATTACCAAAGGTTGGGGTTGGAGATGGTTTTCTCCGGGATGCCCTTGATAAGTGGGCAAAGATAAAAAAAAATTCCTCAAGGTTTAGGTTTGGTTTGGTTTGTGATCTTGGGACTGGTTTAGGTGAGATCACAGTAGTTTGAGGGTGGAGGTGGTTTAACCTCTAGAGTCACTAGTTGATTATGTCTTAGTTTATCCCATGGGATTTCACATTCACGCCTGGAATATGGCATGGGGCTGATTCAATGAAAGAAATATTTGGTTTAGATCAATCTATGGTTGGGTAGTACATGGAAGTCCCTAACTTGGTTAGCTTTTGCATATTTTAATAAGAGCTATTTTCCTATTATTATATACGAGCACTTGTACTTGTTATTATGTTGATTGGATGGATATGTTGTCATGGTTAATATTTTGGTTATGTGTTGGTTATAAGCATGGTTCTATGATGTGCTCTAGCTTAGCTCTTGTTCATGATTTGATAAGTAATTGAATGGTTGATGAATGCATGGGCTAACAAGTGTTTTTGCAATTGCTTGAGGGGGAATTAGACCTTATCGATGATTTTCATATGAAGCTCAAAGATTTATAATTAGATATGCATTCATGACCAGTAGCTTACATGTTTACCATATGTTTGATGAAAAGTCTAGTGTGATTTAGGCAGCTTAGGTCAAGTTTTTGATTCAAGTTCGAAGGTTTAACATTTTTGCTATGTCAAATACGATTCTGGAAAGGTACATGAAGTTATGAACAATTGTTTGGAGGCTATCTTGGAAAAGTTCCTCAGATCTCGGGACCAGTGACACATAATGGGGGAAATTAGGTCATACCCACATGGAAGTAAGCCTATGTGTGTAGTTGGAGGCCTATAACCCCACTCTTTCCTTGTTGTGCATGAGATTGGGGTGTTAGGACATTGGAAAAGGGTTCCAACTTAAGGATTGATCACCTGGGGTAGTTTTCAGCCTTTTGAGTGGTTTGTGGTCTTTGAGAGATGTCAATAAAGTTGTCAGTTTGTCGGCCCCACTTACATAATTGGAACCTTGAGTTCGGGTCATGTCATGGTAGCACTCTGCTTCACATTTACCCAGAGGGCTTGTAAAAGCAGGTAAAAGTGGGAAGGGGCGTGTTACATGTAATTAAGAAATGATGTTCATACCTAATAGGAAGACACTTCAAAGTAAAAATAGATCATGATAATATGAAGTATTTATTTGAGCAAAGGCTATATTTAAAATAAAAACAAAAATGGGTGAGAAATATGTTGGATTAACATTGAAATTATCTACAAAAAGGGAAAAAAAAATATTGTGGCTGATGCACTCCAAAGGAAAGAGTAAGACATAAATGGTTTACACTGCACAATTTTTGTTCCACAATTTGACTAGGTGGAAGAATCAAGGATAGAATGGGAGAAAGGTGAGAAGATTTGCAAGACAATTTAACAACTACAAGAGAACCCAGATGCAGTAAAATTATTTGTTATGTATCAAGATCACTTATACTTATGTAAGAATTCTCAACTCAAATAACAGGTCCTTTAAGAATTACAAGAAATTTAGGGTTCTTGAAGACATACAATATGATCAATAAATAATTTTTTTGGGAAGGTATTAAATAAAATGTGTGAAGTTTTTTGGTGGAATGTGTGGTATGCTGATCCGTAGTCTATGTGGATATTCCACTGGATAGTTAGTTACAATAAGTCTAATAGAATTATAATTAAAATCTAAAATTCCACACTATTAAAATTTTATTTCCTTTAGATTCCTGGATCTGTAAATTACCATTAATAGTGTATGAATGCAAATTGAAATTATGCAGAAAATAGAGAACAACAAAATAAAATCTCACACACATTTGACACAAGATATGACCTGGGAAACCCTTTCGGGAGGAAATCCCAGCTGGAAGGTTAGGTCGCTATGCTCTCTTTCTCTGAATAGAAAATTTCTGTGAGTATAAAGAAGTATGGCATGTGGCCTATGCGCTACTACAAGGTACAAATCCTCTCTATCTCATATCCCTATTGGATATTTTTTCTTAGCTATGAAACCAATGCACTCAAAAGAATTGAATCCCTTTTCCTCCTTGTGGCCTGGTTATAACACAACTGGACAACCTTCTAATGGTTAGGTTTGACTACATAAAATCTTAACCAGATATAAAATATAGATTCTTCTAGAGTCTTCTACATCATAATGACATGGATAGCCACAATTCCATGAATAATAGGGCTTGGCGTGGAATCCTTTCGAATTATGGTGGTGAAAATAGGAAGGTCAACTTCTGAGTGACATAACTTTCGTATACATAATCTGATTGGTGTGATTATTGTGCCATTGGAAAAGTATTTGTTTGTAGAATAGGAAAAAAATGTGAAGCACTAAATAAACAAATCCCCCCTCCCCCCACCAACCGAAAATTTCATTTGATGCTTCAAAATACTCCCAGAAGGTTTTAGACCCCAATTTGCCAAACATGGTCTCTCCGTTAAAAATGGTCCTAAGCGCTACTTCCTCCATTTTTTCCACTTTGAAAGCATCAATATGGATGACAAAGAATATAATGATCTAATCCAGATTAAATCTCCCCATTTTGGAGACTTTTGGTCCCCAAAATATTCTACTAGATGAGGCAATTTTTTTCTTTCCTCCACCTTCTCTCTAATGTACCATTTAGCTTTGCTTGGAAGTTGTCCTTTCAACCCAATCTGCCAAAGGTTATGCTGCCCCTATCTTGTAGTTCTAGTTCTAAACAAGGCTATGAATTTCCTCAGGTATTGTGCTGCCTCAATGAAACTCTTTACCTCAAAAACATTAGTAGGCACCAACCATTTCATGATGGCCTTCATCTTGGCAGGATCTTATATCTTCATCTCTCCTCCACCTATTGGATACCCCAGATACACCAAAGACTACTTTGCAAACTCACACTTCTTGATATTTGCTAGCAGTTTGTGCTTCTTTAATGTCTCTAGAACCTACGCCAAATGTGATATGTGCTCCTCCTAGGTAGCATTGTATACCAGTATATCATCCAAATAGACAATAACAAATGAATATTTAAAATGGAACAATACATCATTCATTAATCTCATAAACTAGATGGTGCATTACATATACCAAATGGCATGAATAACCACTCATACAAACCTTTCCTGGTTTTGAAGGTGATTTTCCAGATATCTTCTTCTCCGACTCGAACCAGGTGATATCTAGACTCTAAGTCTAGCTTGGTGAAGTATTTGGCTTGCTGTAACTGATCCAACAAATTATCTATCCTAGGTAGGGGGTACCTATGATTGTGCATGAAATTGTTCAACACCCTGTAATCTATACACATCTTCCAAGGCCAATCTTTTTTTGGGACAAGGATGATGGGTGACCCACATGGTGATGTACTTGGTTGAATACAACACCACGAAGAATCGGTGGTGTTCTTTGGCACATAGATGCTGCAACATTTTCTTCACCTCACTTGATTTTATAATGAACTACCTATACAACCAAATGTTTGGCAATGGGGAGTCTAACATTATTTGGATCTCATGGTCCACTTCCCTCTTAGGTGGTAACCCTTTAGGCTCTCGAAACACATCCTTATATGCCTGTAACAACTCTCCCACTTGTTTTTTCTGTTTATTTTTACACCCCTCTAGGGATGCCTTTCCTATTACTGATTCTTATATAGATGGTTTTCTCTTAAAAACAACAAAACATACTTCTTGGAGGAAATGATCAAATTCTTGGCATGGTTGGGACTTACCACCGGAATTTTTGACTTGCATTTGTGCGCATTGATGGTGAACAATTTTCAATCCTTGACGAGCCAATACTGGTCGGTTCTCTATATGAATATTTCATCTCACATGTACATATAGGGACTCCCAAACATGACTCCACATACATCAATACATCAAAGGGAACCACATCTAGTTCTACTTCATCAATAAAATCAACACTGATGAAAAATCTAATTTTTCAATGTTTTGTTACCTTAAGCTCTGCATTATTAGTTAGCCATTTCAGTTGATATAGGCTTGGATGATCATGAACTTCCAATCCTAATTTCTCAACCAACTCTATTGTAATGATATTTTCCTGCGATCCTGAGTCAAATAGAGCATCAACCTTTGCCTTCTTGACTTGTATATTTATATGGAAGAGTTTGGTCATTTCTTTCTCTTCATGTTGCTAAAGGCTACTCAGATTCACCTCCTTATTCATTGATGTACAAAGGACCTTGTCATCCATGTCTAAGATGCTCTCAACTTGGTTGCTTGAATCAGTTTCCATGAGATTCATCTTCTTATTGCATTTCTTTTTGTTCTTTGGGTCAAGCTCTGAATGAATCTTCCATCATTTCTCCTCTTTATGGATGTCAATGTTGTAGTGGTTGCTGGGATCTTTGTGCTGACGTGCCATGGTTTCCATATTTTTATCTTTTCTCCCTTTCTGCTTCTTCTTCCCCTCATTAGAAGCATCATGTTGCTCCTTCTGCTTCAATCCACTTCATAGTGCTTTCTTCAGGCCTATGTTATCTAGGTACTGTGCCTGTACATAAGCCTTATGCACTGGTTTGGGCTTGAAAAACATAACTTGTTCCCACAAATGGCTGTGTAGACTCCCCAAATACTTGAGGAGTACATCCGGGTTCTTTGGGGAGATACCCAACATTATGGACATCTTTCTGAACTCTGTGGTGTACTCCTACACACTTTGTCTCGACTTTTTCTTGAGTACCGCCATCAGATCCATTGGTCCTCTATTTACCCAATAGGCTAAAAATACAAATTAATGAGGGCTTTGAAGTCCTTCCACTTAGTCACTGGAGGCTTTCCCTCCAACCTCAGGGTCTCCGTGTGGGTTTCCCACCCAGTTTTGGCATGGCCCTCTAATTTCAACTATGAAAATGAAATCTTATGTTCTTCCTCAATTTGATGGAAACTTAAATACACTTCCAGTTGCTGTAACCATTGATTTAGATTCAAAGTATCCATCTCACCATAGTGTGGCTTGAAATCAATCTTCACTCCCATTTTGAATATGGGTTTAGATTGATTCACGACACTTGAATTGGGTTGATCTTTTTTAGGTCCTTCTTACTGGTTCTTTGTTTCTTCTTGATCATCTAATCCCCCTTCCGATTTTTCCTTTGCATTAGAATCCCCATATTCTCTTAATATCCAAAGCTTAATTCTCAAGGCTGCCATGAGGTTATTTACATTACAATTTATACCCGCCACTTGTTGTTATACCTGCGAAAACCTCTCCTTTCCAAGATAACAAGGGTTATTCATATATTTTTCATCCTTGATGAAGGTTTTACAACTTTTGGGCCAATCTATCTAGATACCCTACAAATATCCACATTATACCCAAAGAAACATGCTATGATACCAATATGATCCATAAATTGTAGTGGATATTTCACTGGATAGTTCATCACAACATATCTAATTAAATTATACTTAAAATATGAAATTCTACACTTTTACAGTTTTATTTCCTTCAGTTATAGATATGTAGATTATTACTAATAGTGTATGCATGCACATTGAAATTATGTAGTAAATAGAGAACAAAATAACACAATATCACGCACAAATTGACACAAGATATGACTTGAGAAACCCTTTTGGGAGAAAAACCCAACTGGAAGGTGAGGTTGCTTGGCTCTCTTTTTTTGACTAAAAAATGTGTGTGAGTACAAAGACATATGGTATGTGGCCTCCCTCTCGACTATTTTTTCTCAACAATGGAACAAATATACTCAAAATAATAGAACCCCTTTTCCTCCTAGTGGCCCAGTTATAACAAAGCCTTGTAGCCTTCTAGTGGTTAGGTTTGGCTACATTAACTCTTAACAAAAGTTACAATAGATACTCTCATAGAGTCTTATACATCATAATCACATGACTATCCCCTTTTTTATTGAGAAGAGTTTTCAGCGAAAATCACATCATAATTCATTTTTCAACGCGCTTCAAACCAACGGGTGTGGTTCATCGTCAAGACAAGTTGAAGAACCAGATCATGGCTACATGTTAAATAGAGAGAGTAGATCATCCAACGATTATATTTGACTAGGAAATGACTATATTTGATTGGGCAATGGCTACTAAGAAATGGCTATGTTTGACTAGGCAACAAGACCAAGGGATAGGGAAAGGAAAAAAATAATTAGCTAATGAATTTGTAAGTTAGTTTAGTTATATTATTACCATATTTGAATAAAGGAAATGATAGTAATTAATTATTAAGAGTAATATTGAATCAATTAGCTATTAATATGCCTTTTTTCTTATTAAAACTAAATAGACAAATAGTTAGTTAATTAATTTAAGAGTTAGTTTTGTTATATTTATTACCCTAAAAAGTAAATGTTTATATTTAATTACCAAGATCCATAACCTAATAATAGATCCATTTATTATTATTGAAACTATATAAATAAACAAAACATATATCATTAAATTTATATGAAATAATAAGAAAAATTAAAATTGTTCGAATAGATAACCTCTTAAATTAGTTAAATAATGACCTCATACTAACTATAAGGAATCCAACGATATTGAATATTTAGCAATTTTATCCTAATTAAAATAACATGGAAATTAAATTGAAAACATTGAAGAACTAAATAGAAAGAATATAGATTTTTCTAATTGGTTAGTTAATTCAATATTAATTTTATTTAATTATATCTAAAGGGTTGGTAAGATAAAAAGTTCATATCTTTGAAATTCCTTCATCAATGTTTAGGAACATAAAATTATTATTTCATTTGTTTATTATGATAATTAAAATGATTTTATTACCTATTCAAACATTTTATTCTAATTTTTAATCTAGAAGGAGTGAAAGAGGACTAGTCAAATTAAAATAAAATCCTAAAAATGCATAAAAACCAAAGAGACGAGAAGGGAAAAAGGAAAATAAGCGATCCAGAAAACAAGGGGGAAGAACAAGGAAGACCTCATAGGAAAGAAAAACATAAGGGGCGGCGACGGGAGGGGGATATGGGTGGCTAGGAAGAAAGGGCAGGGATCCAACAGTTGCTAATTTTCCAGTCGTCGTCCCTATTGAGATTCCTCGGCCTTTTTTCAATTTCTATGACCTCCCTAAATTTCCGGTGATGAAAAGGAGCAATCTTGGTAATGACCCGAGCCTCCTCAATGCATATGTGATGCTTGGTATTTTCCGTTTGCCTTGCCAAGGCGGAAGACCGGGTCCTGCCATGTTTAATGTGAAATGAGTGTTCAGGAGTCCTTTGATTAATAGAACACCCCGTCTCACCAACATAGGGGGTCCCACAGGAGCAAGGAATAACATACACACCTTTCATATCCTTGGGGTCAATAGGGTCTTTTACATATCTAAGGACATTCTTGTGAGTTTTGATGTGGTTTCCCTACTATTAATAGCTAATTGATTCATACTCTTAATAATTAATTACTAGCACTTCCTTTATTCAAATATGGTAATAAATATAACTAAACTAACTTACAAATTAATTAACTAATTACTTTTTTCCTTACCATATCCCTTGGTCTTGTTGCCTAGTCAAACATAACAATTTCTTAGAAGCCATTTCCCAGTCAAATATAGCCGTTTCCTAGTCAAATATAACCGTTGGATGATCTTCAAAAGTTAGGATTAAGAAAATGTTGAGAAAAAACATGATAAAAAGAGCCAAAGGTGAGAAAAAGCAGTTGTTGCTTCTATGAAGGCAAGGTGTGATCATTCACACCTTTCACAAGGGAAACAAGCAAGAACTCATTCTATTCTTCGAGGAAACAAATGATTAGGTACAATTATAGGAAAAAAATAAAAAACCCGGAAAAAACTCTTGAATCCTTACCTAATTGGACTACAAGTCAGAAAACAAGTTGAAAGATATCAAGAGAAATAAAAAGCTAAACCAAGGAAAAATATGGAAAACACTATATAGAACAAATATAGGAGTTACACCATGTTGAAGTCACTAGTTCTACTATAGATAAATACAATATAATTCCATGACAAGGGTGAATGCCAATAGATCAAAAATTTTGAAGACAACACTTTAATTTTCTTATATTAGCTTACAATAACTTAAAAATAACTACCAATTGGTTGGAGGACTTATTAGGTTAAATTGAAGGTTGGAGATTAATTGCACTAGCTATCCTCACTCCAATACCTCTGCTCCTTGAAATTTGCATACCTACAAACATGGAAAAAATAATATTCCTAAAAAATTTGATAATAATAATTTAGTTATACAATAATTAATATAACTAACTTTAGTCATGTGAATTAGAACAAATACTAGAAACCGAAAGTTAATCATGACATGCAATTATTTAGTATCTACGGGAAGGAAAGAAAAGAGATATCCATTTTATTTTTAATGAAAATTAGTACAACTTTTTTACTTGACTTTGCTGTCGATATTGTTCATAACCATTGTTTGGATTCTTCTTGCCTTGAGCTACTAAGGACTAATTCAATTCCAATGTTCTACTTCATGGAAGAAAGAGGGAAAAAAGTGTATCTTAGGTATCTATGTCATGAAATAGGAGATGAAAATAATTGAAAATGGGAATTATAAAGGAGATTGTTAGGTCCCTATAATACTAGTGTAACCCCCACATTGTTATTGTTGTGCCCCATAGAAGCTCACTATTGTTATTGTTGTGCCCAATAAAAGCCCACTATTATTATTGTTGTTCCCTTACATTATTATTGTTATGTAGGCCCTAATTATATTTTGATCCCTTAGTCTCCTATATATACCAAGGAGGTCTTTCCATTTGAATCATCCAAGAATTTTTCATTTATGTGATGTAAACAAGGTTTCCCCCTTGAAGAGGTTTATTTTGAAGTTGTTGAACTATATTTTCTTCTATTTTTGTGATTTGGCTACATAAAATTTGGTATCAGAGCTTTGGATCCTAGGGTTTTGTTTCTTCAAACATGTCATTTTGGAATTTTCGCTATAACATTTCTTATGCAAGGATTCAAAAGCTGAAAATTTACCATGTGGATTTGATATCATGATGAACTTCATGTAAAGTTTCATACTTTGTTCACTATATTTTCAGATATATGGTCCAAGGAATTTAGGGTTTCTGCATACTCCAGAATTTAGTCTCACACAGGTGACCTAGGGAAAATCATCATAAATTTCTTTTTAAGCATTAGATTTGAAATCCATAAAAGGTGACTGAAGTGCATGAATGGTATTTTATTGGGGAGGAATTTCAAGGCAAAGGGTTGAAATAGTGACACGTAGCAGTCCATACTAATTCATTATATGGAACTAATCCATAGTCAAAACATCGTGGGAGATTTGGTATAAATTTCTCTTGAAGAATCCAATTCCAGTCTAACTTGTGGGGTTGGAAAGAAGACTCAAAATCTATCGCAGGACAAAGTTTCGAAGGTACAAAAATTTCGATATCAAGCTCCAAAAAATAAGAAAAAATGTGTGTGTTTTTAAATTTTGCTTAATTTTTGTTTGAAAATTAGTTTGAATTGATTCAAAGGGAATAGTGAAGCATATATATCATTATTGGCTTCCAATATGCCTAGCAACAAAAAAAATGAAAACACCAGTAAGCTAACAAAAAACTATACTATGATGCTTGAAGAAGAGGAAGAAATGCAACATGATATATCAAAACTATATGACTAAGTGCAACAAATTTCACTCTCACAAGGAGCAACCAAAAATGAATTAGATGTTTTAAAAGAAACAATAAAAGGGGACATGAGAGTTTTGAAGGATGGTTTAAAAGTAGACATGGAAGCAATGATGAATATCAATATGGAAGGGTTGAAGGAAGGTTTGAAAAAGTTGCTAGAAGAAAGGCTTCCTAGTGGTGACAACGTATTCCATGAAAATAAGGATGAGGACAAAAGGTATATGAATTATGATTTTAGAGACTCCAATGGTGGGTTGAAGACTAACCATATTCCAAAGATCAATATAGGGAATTTTGATTCCAAGGATCCAGTAACATGGATACTATAGATGGAGTTGTTATTTGATGTACACGATGTGCAACACACACAAAAGGTACACACTGCGCCTTTATATTTAGAACCCAATCAATTTGTATGGTATCAATGGATTTGTTATTGTAAAGCACTAGTCACTTGGGCAATTTTATGAGAGGAATTGATAGCACATTGTGAGGATTCAAAGAGAAATACCTTGTTTAGCCAAATGATAAATCTCAAATAAAAGGGTTTAGTTGGGGAGATGTTGTAGAGGCTACAACCACCCTCCAAAATTTCGCCTTAGCTTCGTTTTGGAGCCTCCATTCCAACCTTCACTTCAACATGTATTTCTTTGTCAGGTACATAAGCTTCAGTGTTTTTATTTCACCAAAGTAGTCTGTTGATCATAACTCGATGCATTCCCCCCACAGGCTGATCACCCGGACCTAGTCCAGTTGCAGGCTGAGCAAATCCCCCAAGAAATTGCGCAATTCTAGAGGGCAACCAACCTTCCCTCCAGAAATTACACAATTCTGACTGGCAACCTATTGGGCTCCAAAATTGTGCAATTCTAGCAGTCAACGCTCACAGTGCAAATTGCAAAATTTTCCCCAACAGGGCTGTTTAGCCCAGAATTTGCGCAAATCAAATCTCCTAGGCAGCGAACCTAACTCCCAGCCAGAAATGCGCATTTTCTCCCAGTAGTCGAGCAGTATCTTGCATGTGTAGTTGAGTTGACCTGTTCCCTCCGGGATTGAGAAAACTGACTTGCATGCATGGGTTGATTCTCCCAAGGCAGCATGCAAGGCATCCCTTGTTTCGGGGATATATTTTTGGCAGTCAGAGGTTACATGCAAGGATCATTTCAGAAACCTCCCACCAAATGTCGCTTTCCCTAGATTTGTGGCATGCACGTCACAAAATCGATGTTATCAAAACTCGTCAACTAGACACTACAGAGCTCATTCCTCACATCAACCTTATAGCTCTGGCATCCCACATTGCATCTAGGAGCTGTGAAGACATTCAACTTAGTTGTTTTGGGTAAGCCCTCTTTCCACGCCTTGTGTTGCATTTCTGGCATTTTTTCTGTTTCTCTTCATATGAATGTTGTCTACTTGATTTGAGTGAATGATTGTTGTTGTTTTGATACTTACTAGCTTGTACTAGCACCATTTTAGTTTTTGTCAACATCTTATTGTTTTCGCATGCATGAAACTATTTTTCACGAACGGTTGCCGATTCAATGACTTGGCTCACCCACATGCATGTTGTTCCGTTTTTTGAATCTATCATTCACCATTTGCATGCATGATCGTTCACTTATGCTTACACTTAGTGTCTTTTTTTTTCTCGGTAAAACTAATTTTATTAAGAGGAAGTATGGTACAATATGAAGTTACAACCAAGAGAAGCAAGAAAACGGGCAGCCGGAAAGGATTGACTATCCACCTCGGCCCCCACAGAGAAACCAAGAAGAGAGCAGTGCTAAGCAAGAAGTAACAAGAAGAACAGAGAAACAAGAGCAAAACAGAGGGTTCTACCCAACGTGGGTAGAATCAACTATTCAACATTTTTTCCCTTTCTTTTTACCAACTTTGACCCAATCAAGATGACTCTGCTGAGCTGGCATGATTTAAAAACTGAGCTGGGCTGACGGAGAGGTCTCCTTGTCTGAATCCGAGGGGGAGGACTCATGAGTTCTTTTCTGTGAAATTGGAGGGACAAAAGATTCCTCAGGACCAGTCGAAGGCGGATCCTGTGCCTGCGTTGTATCCATTCCTTTCGCATCCCCTTCCTCTTCATCTGAGCTGGAATCATAATCATCCATGGGAGGAGGATCATGAGGTTTCCAGCTTTTGGATTTCGGCTTAGGATTGGCTTTCTTCTTTTGGGCAGGCATCGAGGGACAAGAGCTCTGAAGGTGCCCTGTGTGATGGAAATTTCGACAGCGAAAGGCTGTGTTCTCGTAATCTAGGGACTGAGTCCAATGGAAGTCTCCAATTTTGAGATTTATCTGATCTGGTAGACCTTTGCTCATGTCTATTTCTGCACAAATTCTGGCAAAGGTGTATATACCTTTTTCCCCTCTAGAGGTGTCTGTGGCTAGAAAGCGGCCTAGAGTGTCGCCGATTCCTTGGAATACAACAAAGTGCCATAGATGCACCGAGAGATTAGGAAGTCTGACCCAGATGGGGAGCTTGGTGATGATTGCGGAAGAAGGATCAAAATCTGGGAACCAAGGGGTGAGGAATAAACCTGCTGAGCCCCAAAACCATGGGCCTTCAGTTAGTGCTTTTTGGTAGTCTTCACTGAAAGAAAATACTACAATGAAGAAATCCTTTGAGCAGAGAAAAACCTTGCAGTTGTTGGTCCAGTTAGAGTGAATCCATTGGTAGAGATCTGCTGTGCGAGGCCATAGCCCATTGAACCTGCAAATAATGGCATGCTCTGCATACTTTTGGGTTTGCTCATCCAGCGAAGGATGCATTATTTCAATGGAGGGGGTTTCCTCCAGTTTGTCCACCAAAAAAGGTTTGGGAGCCTGAGATGGAGGAGTTGTTTTCTTGGGCTTCTGAGCATGGACAACATCTTTGTAATAAAAAGCCACAGCTGAAGATGACTGTCCAATAGCTCCCCCTATCAAACGAAGGGTAAAAAAGATGGAGGCATTTCTCTTAATGCTGTAGAAAGAAAGGGGAAAAGGATCCTCAAGTTTTTTTATCTTCGTGGAGGAGTTGTTGAGAAGCCGAGGGAATCCCCAGCCTAAATTCCAGGATTTGCTTGAGGTCCTGCACTAGATCCACAGAGCTTGCCCATTGTAGCAGAGTTTTTCTAGAAAGGAGCATGATCTGGATCTGGAACGAGGCAGAGTGATCAAACTGCTGCTTTCCACTGCATGTCTTCTCCAAGGAAAGGTGGGATGTTGCAATTCCTTGCTCCAGAGCTGCTAAGTTGGCACATGCTGGGAGTATACTGGGGAATGTCTTCGAGATTGGCTTCACGCCAGCTGCCTGCATTTGGTTAAAGAGCTTCATTGCCTCCTTGGCATGCCCATTCTGCACAAATCCTGAAATCATTGCATTCCATGAGACCACATTTGGCCGAGGCATTTCCTTAAGCAGCGTCAAGGCTCTGTCAATAAGCCCATTCTGTGCAATTCCTGCCATCAATGCAGTCCACGAGAACACATCCCTACCAGGCATTTTTCCAGAGAAACCGACGTCCTTGTCCACACGCCCATTCTGTGCAGACCCCGCGGTCATAGTATTCCATGAGGATGCATCGTGCTGCGGAATTTCCCAAAAAAGTCTCAGGGCCTCGTCAACAAGCCCGGCTTGTGTAAACCCCTCAATCATTGCATTCCATGAGGCTATGTCTCGCTGGGGCATTTCCTCAAATGGTTTCCGAGCCTCGTTAGCGCTTCCATTCTGCTTGAGCCCCGTAATCATTGCATTCCATGAGACCACATCCTTCTCAGGAATTTCATTAAAGAGCTTTAGAGCTTCATTTATAAACATGTTCTACGCATATCCAGACCGCATAACCGTCCTGGATATGACATCTCGTTCCGACATTTCGTCAAACAATTCGTGTGCAATCTTTACCCTACCACATTTTGTATACTTATGCAGAAGGGAATTCGCCACAACAACCTGGAGCTTATATCCTCTCCTTTTGATTTGGCCATGGATCTCCATACCATGTTGCAGAGATGGCAAGGAAGTACGTGCCAGAAGAACACTGGTGAAGGCAAAGTGATTCTGCTGGTTGCCTGTTCCCCTCATTTGGTGGAAAAGGTACAGGGCCTCCTGGGGAGGGCCATTCTTTGCATAAGATCCAATCATCGCAGTCCATGAACACAGATCACACTTGGGTATTTGATCGAAAACCATGTGAGCGACCACCATGCTTCCGCAATTCTCCATTTCTTCCAGCCATGCTTACACTTAGTGTTGCCATGCATTCACTTCCACATTTTCTTTTAGTTTCCTGTCGACGAGTCTGGGCAGACTTGGTTTAGACTCTGCCTCACCAAGAGCCTCACCAAGATAGCATTGCGCGATCCTGAGAGGGAAGGCTCTGTCTTCCTCTTAGGAAATGCAAATTTCTACCCAGGAACTATCTGCCAAGACTACTTTGTGCATTTATGAGGGACAATGAATGCTGGCCCAGAAAATTGCTTAATGCAGTCACTGAGCCTGCAGCCATTGCCAACTTAGATTGTGCATTGCACAATTCCAACAGTCAGTAGCCAGACTGGACTATGCATTGCACAATTCCAGTAGTCAGTCAGTCTCCCAGCAACCCAGATTGTGCCTTGTGTAGTCTTGGTAGTCAGTCTCTCGACCTCCCGACTGAAATTGCGCAACCTTCATAATCAGTCACACATGTATGTTGCAAGTCAGTTCTCAAGTTCATTTTGGTTTTCAACTGACAGATTGATTGCCATGAGTGTTTCCATGTCTCCAGGTATTGTAGGCATTCATTTTCCTCTCAGTAGTACAGGTAAAATGGTTTCCAAGAGAGAAGAGTCAAAGAAACCATTCAGAGGACACCTGGAGATGCAATCGATCAAATGAATATGAGCTTTCATACTCACAAAGATATCAAGTTGTTCGTAGACAAGCACATCAAGATATGACAACAACAACATCACAATGAGAAACATCATGAACAACAACTAAAGGCAACATATCGATTGCAACAAATGCAATGAATTCAACGAACGCAATGAACACAATGAATGCAAGAGGAAGGTTGTTGACAACACAAAGGTGGAACAAAGTTGCAAGCTCAAGTAGATCCAAATATGATGAAAGAAACTTTGGAGACTTAGGTTATGAGGTAATGGTGCGACATGAAGATTGCACGAAGACAAAGAATTGAACAAAGAAGGAGTTGCATGTGTTGAAGCATCAACTCAGGGAAGAACATGAAGCTGCACAGACAAACGGATGAGTTGCAGCAGGAATAAGAACAACAGTGGGTGCAACATGCACTCACGGATGAAACTGCCGCGCGTACAAGTTATAGATCTATCCCAACAGCTGGCACGAAGTAGACATTGTGAGAAGTTTTGTTGATCACATGTAATGGATTCAGTAGCATGCATGTCATTGGGTGTACGCGTGTGATCCAACCCATTTAGGACACTCACCAAGGTGAAGACAAGAAGCTAGTCCAATTGGAGTTGAACATGTACTTCGGCAAGTTGATGCGCACAACCACCGACACACCCTTGAAGACTAGCACAGACACTATGCATCAGTGTGTTTCTGGTTCATCCGCACCCAAGAAGACCATGCGCATGTTAGCAGACGAGTTGGTTGAAGGAGCCGAACCAATGCCCGGTTGCAACGGAGGCAAGAGTTCCCTTCACCAGGATGTCACCATGGGGTGCATGCACACCATCACAGACGACCAAGCTTGGCATCAACTCACCACCTTCACCATCACAAGCATGTCAAAGAGTTGGTCTCATCACGGAGTGTCAGTGATGTCTTGCATGGCTTTCTCAAGCAATTTCGTCTCACATGAGCATATATGCAATGTAATGTAATGTCATGTCAAGTGGATGTTCAAGTGTCAATAGTTGGATGTAACAATCATAGAGTAGATGAAGAGTCATGAGGGTAGATGAACTGTCACAAAGGGGAATGTCAAGGATGACCCCACCCTTTGTTATAAATAGAACCTCATAACTCATTGTAAAGGCTTTTGGTCAGCCAAGCTTCCAATAAGACTATCTTGGAGAGAGCTTGGACAACATTGTAATGCACCTTGGCTCTCCACTGCACGAAGTTAATACATCTCTTTGGAGGAGCAGGCAGATGTGGCTATAACGTTCCACTGTTGGGGCTAGCAGGTGTAAATGGATGTATTGTATGAAAGGAACTTACACTTCTTTATATAATAAAAGCCAACACGTTTCATGCAGATGTTGTATTGTATTCCAGCTATCTTGTTTACTCTAAATGACATATGTATTTTCTTTCTTACACACGCATGTATGGACTATTTTGTATGAGCATGTATGAATCTTTCTGAAATATGTTGTTTGGTTTAACCATGTTGTGGCCAACAACACCCCCCCTTGTTCATTTAAGTGTTGTCCAAAATACTAAATGAATGGGGATCCTTAGTTAAATTTTTAAGAAAAAAGCAAGTTTTTCCTTTCTTCAAAATAAGGTTACCATCGTAAGCTTAGAAAGGTCTTTTGAATATCTTTTAAACTAAGTCTATGATAAGGAAAATATCTTTAAAACCACGTTGCAAAAAAGATAGGAAATGCCTCCATTCCTATATAATATCAGTATGCGCAAGACCCTCGTGTTAAGCATAACATCGCATCGCAATGAAGTAATACTCATAAGGAAAAAACTTCAAGATTTACCGATCTACGATAACACCGATTGCAAGATCGCCATATCTCAGAAATGAACTGGCAATATTTGGAAAACATCAAACTTCTACGACCTGCGATGTTGTGATCGCTGCGATGGTGCAATCTGCGATCTTGCGATTTGCGATGGTGCGATCTGCGATGTTACGTAAGCAAATCATAAATCACTTAATCACGAACCCTTCGGGCACGCCATTCAAAGAAAAGCCACTTACCATAATCTAACTCAAGATCATGCGCTTTTAATGATAGTAAATGAATTAGTTGTCAGTTATTAAATGAAATGAAGACGCGTGCTTTTGTAAAGGATTACTTCACGTAAAGTGGCATATTTGATATATCTGTTGCATTTAAAACTCTCCCATCACCTTTCTTAACCAGTCATTTCCACTTCACTCGTAATCTGCAGGAACGAAGAGCTAAGACGATTCAAAGCCAAACACAGGAGCAAATGGGAAAGAAAAATAAAGCTCAAGGCTCTGAGGTGAAGGAAAAGACGAAGGAGATGGCGCCTTTGTATACAGACACTGCCTGCAACAGAGACACAGGGATATTGACATGGGAAAGCATGTACAGGCTGTTGGAAGAAGAAAATCCTAGAGTAATGAAGGTTGATACTGTCGCAGGCTCACAATGATCTTCCGAGGCGTCCTTAGAGGAGCTAGCATATTCATTTCTTCACCGGATAGCAGCTATGCCCAAAATTCTACCATATACGGATATGATCAAGTGGATACTTGACAATGCAGAGATGAACAATAGGAAATTCAAGGTTCAAGGACATGGGCTCATAGGATCATTCTCCGTGCAAGATTTAAAGCTTATGTATCATATTCCTGAACCGCATGCGACTTACAATGCACAATTCGTTAAGAAATTTGCGACAGAGAACCCAAACCTAGCAGATACCACCAAAGATTGGTCCAGAAAAGAGGAGCTGCTCAAAAGGGACAAAAACGATGCTGCCACAAATGTCGATATTATGGATTGGGCCAAAATCTTTTCTAATAATCTATACACGGCTGTTATCAATTACCGGTCTAAAGATCCTTGTCTCAAAGGATCTATCCCCCTTTTTATCTGTCTGCATATGTTATTGATACGAAATACTTAGCTTGGTAGGATGAAGATGAAGGGAAAAGAGCAAGTGCGCCCAGAATAAACGAGAGTCATAAAGAATTTCTCTTTAATATATGGGACGATCAACTCAGGTAGGCGGAACAAGCAGCGGAGACAGCGGCCACGCAAGCAAACATTCTTATCGACTGTGTAAATGAGAATTTACACAGGGCCAACTTAATCGAAGAGACCACCCCAGGGTACCTACCAAATAAACTACGACTGGAAGCAGAAAGCGCAGGAAAAGGGAAAAGCGATCCATGCATTGAACAGGTTAAATTGGGAATGCTACTGGGCATACTTGGTCAAGCCGCATAGTCAATGGATGACTGTGAAATGCATCATAAACGCGACCGAAAAAGTAGTGCCAGCTCTCATAGATTCTGTTTTCGTAGCCCAGCTCAGCGTAGAAGTCAGCCAACCGACTCTTCTCAAGCCCATGATGAACACTTGCAGCTTTAAGGACCAACTACATAAGTAGCCTTATTTTAGAAATTTTCTTTTTCTTTTAAATTAGATTAGAAAAAGGACGGTCATTTGAAAACCGCATCCTAAATTTTGTAAAGACACTATTATTAGAATTAGGAAGTAGTATTTTAACCCTTCTCATGCATTTAGAGAAGGGTCCAGAAATTTGTCAAAAACCTATCCTCGGAACACGCACTTCTGCACCCTCAGAGGAGGTTTTGATGAATGGATGGATCGAGATTTATTAATGTTTGCATTTGATGTCTGCTAATGATGTTGCACTTTTATACTCTTAGTAGATGTTAGAAAAAGTAGAGATAAATCATTTTTGCTTGAAGTTTATGAGTAGGATTAGTCATAAATGGTACTTTTATCTCTTGGCCATTTCTGCTTATATTCTTAAATTGATTTACAGTTTTCAGTTGTTTATATGTTATTGCATGAATGTATGAGTTACCATTTGGCACTTCTGTACGGTGGAGTCATTTATTTATGTCTGACATATGAATAACTTATTATGCGATATGCTATTCACAACTGTTTTGCCTAACTTCTTATGCAAAGTGGTTTATCTTAATTGATTTCTATTCTTATGATAGCTGAATGATCTTTATTACTAGTTATTGTTTGAAATCTCCTTAGATCACATAATAGAAGATATACATCCCGGGTTATCGTAGATTAGATGTGTTGTTTCTCATTAGATTACAATAGCATAGAGTTAGTTTAAGAATCTGAATTAAATTAGCTTTAAGTACTCTTAGATCAGCTTCATCCAACTCTACACACACACACACACCCTTAGAATTGGAAATTGGTCCCATTATCCCCAGTCGGACCCGCTATACCAAACGGATAAGGAGCTGCCAACCAAGGTCTGGACCGGGTGGGTATCCCCCTTGTTGTCGACCCAATTTTTGGGGCTTCAACAGAAGGATACTCCATATTCAATGTGGAAGACATTGAAGGACCTCTACCATAACAGTAATGACCAGAGTAAATTGGCGCTCAAGGACGAGCTTCAAAGAATCAAGATGGAGAACTGCGATACTATTTACACATATCTGAATAAGCTCACCACTTACAGAGATGAGGTTAGTAGTGTGGGAATAACTACTATTGATGATGATATGGCGAGCCTCGCTCTCATTGGCCTTCCAAAGAGTTAACATAAATACCAGGACTCTGTGAATGGAAGAGTGAAACTGTTAGATTGGGAACAATTGTGGTCAGATCTCATGCAGGAGGAGATCAGGAGGAGCACACGAGATGGTTCTTCATCCAAGGATGATGAAGAAATCTAGCCTTAACAAGTAAGGCAAGGAAAGGGAAGGGGAAGGCATCCCATTTTGAATTCTTTTCATGGAGGGAAGAAGGTTGACAAGTCTAAAGTGAGATGCTTTAATTTTCACGAGATGGGTCATTATGCGACTAATTGCCCATCGAAGAAGTCCAAGAAGGGATCCTTGGAAGGATTGGAATGTGAGGCATTAGCCTCTCAGTTCGAGATGGACTTCACCCTCATCTCATGCATGGTGTCATCGATGATGGGTTGTGGTTGGTTTCTTGACAGTGGAGCCTCATTCCACATGACCAGCGATAAAAGTTTATTCAGTACCTTGGAGGAGAAAGACCTCAAGATGCACATAGAGATTGGTGACTATGAAAGGTATAGTGTTTCAGGAGTGGGCACAGTTGCTTTTCAAAGGGAGCATGGAGCTCTTATCACCTTGAAAGATGTGAATTATGTGTTTGGATTGAAGAAGAATTTGGTATCGATCACGATGTTGGTGGACAACGGCTACGATATTGTCTTTAGTAAGGGAAAGGTTTTCCTTCGACACATCACCACAAGACAGGTGAAACAGTTTGGTTCACGAGTTAAGAACCTATATGCTCTTAAGGTTCAATATGCATGCAAAGCCTTGAAAAGCAAGGCAAATGTTAGACACTTGGTGGTTGGATTGACAAGTTAGAGAATTTTTTGGAGTTGATCTTGAGCTACCTTATAGTATACATAGATACCTCTTAAAATGGACCTGAAAGTTAACTTTAGAACCCTTCCTTGTAATATAATTTGAATCCCTCTTTGAAATAATCATGGACCATACTTGAAGCACATCTTGAAGACCTTGTTGAAGCAATATTGTAGCTTATTAATAAGACCTTAAGAGACTTGTGTTGCATTCCTTTTTGGAGCTTCCTAGAAGCCTTTTGAAAGATTACTTGAAAGTACTCCCTATATCAAACTTAAAGAGTTACGGAGCAAACATTTTGAGCAAACCTTGAAACAGACTTGGAGGCATTCTTGAGGAAGTTTTTTGTAGAATTCTTGAAGAATCTTGAAGACCCTTTGAAGCAGATTTTTTAGTTTCTTTGAAGCAAATTTTGGAGAGCTCTCTTGAAGCAATCTTGAACCACGCTTGAGCAGACCTTGGACCAACTCAACTGAAGACTATTAAAGAAATTTTAAAGGAAGAATTGATGAAGCATTTTTGTTAACTTTCGATGGTTGGAGCATAGGAGGATTCATGTCATCATATTTACCAAGTTGGTTCTTGTATTGGCCTAAGAAGATCGGTGTCCTCATATTTATCAAGTTGGTGTCTAGATTGGCCTAAGAGGATCAATATCCTTAGTCAAGGTTGGTGCCTTGAATAATTGAAGAACTTATGTTACAGGTTAGAGATTTTCTTTGTAAATGAGGATTGGATTCCCTGTTAATTTTAATAATAAAGTTATTTTTTGTCCTACTTTTTATGTTCTAGGTTAACTTTTAACTGGCATAATATAACAATTGAAAAAATATTGATTCACCCCCCTTCTTAATATTTCCAACACCTAGGCTAAGGCTCTAATACCATGTCTAGGTTTTTCATTACACCAAAACCCACAGGCATTAGTAAAATTCCAAACTTGTAACATTACACTGAGTGGTCGGTTAGTCCCATGTTCCCAAAGTGGTGGTTAGTCCACTTTATCGATCCCCAAAGGGGTCGTGATTAGTCCAAAAGAAGCCTTTCTTCTTGCATCAAAAATACACCAATACCATGGCCTAAGGCATCACACTCCACAATGAATGTTTTTGTGAAGTCAAGGGTGGCTAGAATTAGAGTTATACACATAGTCTCTTTAAGTTTTTCAAAAGATTTGATTCCTTTTTATTCCAAGAAAATGCTTCCTTCTTCAATATTTTTTCTAGAGGTGTTGTTATTTTACCATAATTTTTGAAAAAATTGTGCTAATATCATATCAAACCTAATAATAATTAGAATTTTCTTAAAGGTCTTTGGGATTGGCCATTCTCTCATAGTTTTTATTTTTTTAGGGTCCACTTTAACACCATCATAGCATATAATATGACCCAAATATTTCGTCTCTTGAACCCCAAAGGCACACTTGGAAGAATTTGCATATAGATTTTTCTCTTCCAATAATATTAAGACCCTGCCAACATGTTCTACATGCTTTTCCTTATATTTATTGTAGATAAGTATGTCATCAATAAATACTAACACAAATTTTCAAAGGAATATTTTGAAAATAGAATTCATCAAAATTTGAAATGTTGAAGGTGCATTAACAAATCCAAATAACATAATATAAAACTCCTAATTACATTAATGTGTTCTAAAGGTTTATTTGGAAATTTTTTCTTGCCTCCTAATTTGATGATATCTAGAATGGAGATCCAACCTAGTAAAGAAAATTGCTCCATGAAATTCATCTAATAGTTCATCAATGATAGG
The DNA here is from genome assembly GCA_000404065.3 of Pinus taeda. NCBI lineage: Eukaryota > Viridiplantae > Streptophyta > Pinopsida > Pinales > Pinaceae > Pinus > Pinus taeda. Next base: position 91,199 of record APFE030033061.1, on the reverse strand, counting down.
AATAGTAAACTTATCTTTTATTATGATTTTTGTTGAGATGTTTATAATTTGGAAAGGTATTCCATGAACCATATTTTTTTGTAACCATCACCATTAGTGAAGATAGAGCACTTTGGCTAGGTTAAATGATGTTAGTCTCTAACATTGTTTGGACCATGCACTCAATTTCAGTCTTTTATGTTTGTGGATACTTGTAAGGCCTAATGTTAGGTGGTATGCTTTCAAGTCAAAAATAAATAGCATGGTTGTGATCTCTATAAGGTGGAAGATCCTTAGGAATATCTCCCAATACTATGGAATGATTATAGATGACTTTTTGGAGATCCATTGCCACATAGAATACAGATATTCTTTTATGAATCTTGCACCTTTAAAATGATAAGATATCAACAACTATAGTCCTCTCTGAGGGAGAAGCCTCCTTTATACAATGAATAAAATGTACAAGGAAATATTTGATGATCCTAAGACTATGTCTCCTTATTTTATATATAGGAGACAATGGGTATAAATATAATAAAATGGAACCATGAGAGGTTCTAGCCTACATAAAAATATAATGATAGAAATGTATTCAATCAATATCTGGGGCTTGATAAGGGGTTTTAGGTTTAACATGGGGCTAATATAGGGTTTAACATGCCCCTCCCCTTCAAACAAGTGTTTCCCTCAGCACTTGACTATCTACAATCATTTCTACATGAAAAACTCATCCTCCCTTGTCACTTCATCCAATGGTAATTTATTGGTACACAATAATGGCTATACTTCTTAGCTACTTAGTCCTTAATTACATTATTGTTTCAGGTTCTACCTTGATTTTTCTTCTTCATTAATCCCTAGTAAAATTGTTTGAAATGGCATCTTGTCACTGATTACCTTCTTTAACCAAGAAACATGGAATATTGTACGTACACATGAAGATGGAGGGAACTCCAATTTGTAAGTCATACTTCAAATCCTATACAACACCTCATATGGGTCATTATACCTCGGTGTTAATATATTGTCCTCCTTTTGTTGCTTGAGGGACATCTATTTATATGGTTGTAGTCTCACAAATACCCAATCCCCCACATCAAATTCCCTTTAACATACCCAACACTCTTACATGTTGTTTGTTTTACCCACAGCGGGTCATAGGAGTACATGATCAACAAGCCAGGGAAATAATTCCCATTGTTTGTCTCCACCAGGAGAACTTCTCAATGCTCGTAACTTTTTTAATGAATCCGCAACATTCTCCAATGTGTCTGACTTTTCTAGTAAGAACTTATCCTCAATCATATCTCTCACAAAGTGATATTGAACATCAACATTATTTGTCTTCAAATGATAACTTTGGGTTTGCTTCTAAGAAGATTGCACTCTTATTGTCACAATATATCTTTATAGCTTGTTGTACTAACCCAATACCTGAACATGGTCTTTGTAATCATATTGCTTCCTTCTTGCATAAATGTTTCAAATGTTTTTAGTTTTTATAGTCAAGAGTGCCACTATAGATTGTCTCTTTCTTATCCAATTTATATATCCTCCAAATTGATTAAATTTATACCCACTTGTAGATCTTCTACGATCCATATCTCCAACCAAGTTTACATCATAAAAATCCATGTATGTCCAACACTCTATCCAATCCTAGTCTTCCTTGGTAGCATAATCCATAATTATTAGTGCCATGCAAATACCTAAAAACCCTGTTTATTGTTTTCCAATGCTCCTTTTGTGGTTTTGACATACACCTGCTAAATACTTACACTACATGTGCAATGTCCAGCCTATTACAAACCATTTCGTACATCAAGCTTCCAACCACATCAACATATGGAACATGGAACATTTCCTCTTCCTCTTCTTGTGTCTTGGGATGTTGATATGTAGATAAATAAGCACCTATAAAAATAGGAACCTTCATCGATTTACATTCACGCATATTAAACCTTTGTAATATTTTCACGACACACTTCTTCTAACTTAAATAGATTTTCTTGTTTTCCCAATCTCTTTTATTTCCATGCCAAAGATGAAACTTGCATCACTAATATAATTCATGTCAAATTTAGAGGAAAATTTTCACTTCTTAGATGGTTTTCCTATCATTTCCAGTTAGCAACATATCGTCCACATACAATACCAAATAAATAACATTATCACCAACTAATTTAAAATATGCATAGTAATCTGTTTTGATACTTGTGAAGCTAAGTCACAATAAATCAGTATCAAATTTTTGATACCACATCCTTGGTGATTGCATTAACCCATACAGTGACATTTTCAGCCTGCATATATAGACTCTTTCTTTCCTTTCACAACAAATCCTTCTAGTTGTTTCATGTATATTTCTTCTTCCAAGTTCCATTTCAACGGTTTTCTTTACATCCATTTTTCTACTTAAATATCAAAATCAACAACAATAGATAAAAGAAATTTAATAGAAGTAAACTTGGAAACAGGAGAAAAAATATCACCGAAGTCAATTCCCTTTACCTAGGAATAACCATTGATACTAATAAAGCTTTGTATTTCTCCACTTTTCCTTATGCATTCAACTTCTTCTTAAACAACCATTTTCTACCAATGGGAAAAAATATTCTTGTTTGCAACTCCACTAAATCCCAAGCTCCATTCGTGTCTAAGGTTTTCATTTCTTTATCCATGGCCTTTTTCTAGATTTTCCCATCCTCTAAATCCATTGCCTCCCTAATAGTTGTAGGATCTTTATCAGTAATACAAAAACAATATTTGAATAGAAATCGGGTGGAGTATACCTTTTTTGATACCTTCTTTCCTAAATTGATCACCTCAGTGATAGAGTATTTGGTTCTTCTTCTTTTGATTCATCTTCTTCTATATAGTCTAATTCATTGTCCTTCAATTCAAACTCTATCTTTTTTGGTTCTTTCTCCCTTGGTAAGATTTCATGTTTAACTTCATCTTTGAATTCTCTAGATACCACATCCCAGCTATACACTACTTTCATAGTTTCTACACTCTAAAGCTTATAACCTTTTAAACCATCTTTAGATCCAATAAATATATGTGTTTCAACTTTCTTATCTAGCTTACTCCTATTCTCTTTTGGAACATGTACCTAAGCATCATATCCAAATACATTGAGATGTTTAAGAGAAGGTTTTTTAGCAAACCATACCTCTTGTGGAGTCTTATTATCCAATGTTATTAAGTGTGATCTATTTAACAAGTAACATGCAGTATCCATTTTCTCCACCCATAATTCTTGTCCTAACTCAACACTATTAGCATTATCCTTGCTTTCTCCATCAACGCCTTGTTCATCCTTTCTGCAACTCTATTTTTCCAAGGTGTATATGGAGTATTCTTTTGCCTTGTTATACTAGATTTATTACATAATTCTTTGAATTCACACATAATTCTCCAATATCATATATCCTCAACGCCATAATTTTCTTCTCTGTTTGATTTTCCACAAGATTCTTAAACTCTTTGAATGTCTCAAAGACTCCATATTTCTTCCTAAGGAAATAAATCCATATATTCCTCAAAAAATCATCTATAAATGAAATATAGTACATAGATTTACCCAATGATGGAATCAACACAAGTCCAAACACATCATTGTGCACCAGTTGTAATATTCCCTTTGACCTCATAGAATTGGAGGAGAACCTAACTTGATTGTACTTACCATAGAAACAATGTTCACAAAAATCAAAATCCAAAGAAAAATTATACATAACTTTTACCATAACATTACCATGTAGTAATAAAAGACCCTTCTCTCCAATATGTCCCAACCTTTGATGCCACAACATTGTCTTTTCTATAAAGACCATAATATTTTTTCCTTCTTCAACTCCACTCTCAGAAACCAAAGAACGGTTGCACCCATCACTATTAGTGTTTCCCAACATGTTAGAAAAATTCTAGTCCAAACTCCCCTCAATGGTACCATTTCTCCTCAAACCATCCTACAAATGTCCTTCTCAAACACTATTTTTATACCTCCATTACTTGTGTTTCTTACAAAATTCAATTTTTTGGCCAATCTTGGCATGGCCAATCTAGTCTGAATTCCCCTCGGCAATACCATTTCTCCTCGAACCATCCTACAAATATCCTTTTCAAACACTATTTTTACACCTCCATTGCTCACATTTCTTACATAAATCAAATTTTTGGCCAATCCTAGGATGTGCAATACATAGGGGAGTCTTCTAATACCTCCACCCATGATCTTCAACCTGACTTGTAACATCCCTAACCACTATCCGAGCAACGCTACATAACCACAACCCAAATTTCACCAATATTCATGCAGAAGCACACATAATCCATGGTTTCCAATATTAAACCCTATCTCACATCCAAATCCCTTGTAATTCTATAACATGGGTCATAAACCTAACTTCAATCCATAAAAATCATGCATAATAGATGAATATTTAGTGTAGTTCTTTAGCGATTAATATTTAGACAACAATTAGGGTTTTTCCATACAACAATTCGGAGTCACATACAATAGTTACAATTAACTACAGACCCAATAATCAACATTTAAGTATGATGCACAGTGGAATATGTATTCGTAATATCAAAACCTAATTAAGGTTACAACTAGTTAGCACATAAATATAGTGCATGGCACATTGAGACATCAAATACCCAATTTAGGGTTTATATGTTGCATATCAAACTCATGCACAACAGAATAATTTATATATATTCACAATTACCAAACCAAACTAGGGTTTATAGTAAACTGCCCATAATTATTAAATACGACACACAAATACATGGCACAATGAAAGACACCATAATTGCAGGCATTTAAACACAAAACCCTTAAATCTAAGGTTTAAAATACAATTCCATGAATAAACATAGCATTGACTAGAATACTTATTTGTATAAAAAGACTAATTGGCTATGAGCTCATGTTCCACCTTGCCATAGACCACATGGTTCATAGATTTCAACCACAGGTAACCCCCTAGTTGGGGTTGCAACTCCACAGGAAACAGTAGACTAGAAACAACCATAACTCCACAACCAAAGTACCAACCCAACAATCATGTTGCTCCAAGGCTATTCAAGCACCTTCTAGGCCACAAACTGGAACAACTCCCAACTAGTATCAAAACCCAAGCTCAAGGCTCGCTAGTTGGTTGCTCAAGACCAATAGTCCTCCTCAAAGTAATAACTACAATGATAATAATTATAATAATAATGATGGTCATTATAATGCCTCCAGGAAAATATATATACTTTTCATCATTGCATTGCCTCTCTCTGCCATGTGGCACACCCTAAAGCCACATGGGCCCCAAATGTCCCTAAAATTAACACATGGCATCAAACATTGTGTTGCCCGTCTGTGTGGATTTGCACTGCCCCAAATAGTTTTACCATGGAGTGGGATCCACAGGAAGTCTATTTTTTGTTATTAAAATATGTACAAATTACATTGCATTTACAATCCTATCCCTCCATCCACTTAGCCGAAACCGGCATATATGTTTGAGCACGATAGCCTTAAAAAATATCCAATCCTATCTACATGGGCATGCAGACCACATAACATAGTTTGGCTCATCATCCTAACTGCTATATAAATCTGTCTCACTAGCCTAATACCTTGCGCATATAATTATGGCATTACAAGTGGGTAGGGGTATTACATGCCTTCTCCTCATCATATAATTCTAGCTTTCGATTCATCTCCTTGAAATACATTATCACTATCATGTATTTCATACTCGCAAAACCACTCCCTATGAGGATTCATATGAAAGGATGCACCTAAGTCTACCAACCATGCTTCATGATCTACATGTGTACTTGATGAAGCCAAGTACACATCCCCTCCATCTAAGGAGGCTTTTTCTTCTACAGAAGGAACATCTTTTGATCATTTCTCTTTCTCAACAATTTTGGATCTACAATCTTTCTTATAATGTCCTCCTTTTCTACATCTCCAACATAACTTTACAAACTTTCCTGGAGATTTAGATTTTCCTCTAGATCTAGATCTCCCACTCGAGGAATTTTTTTTATTTCTATTATGGGAGTGTTCTCTTACATACAATAAATCTTCATTCTAGCTTTCCATGTTTTTTTATCTCATCTCCTCTAATAACAAACATGAGACTATTTCATCGAATATTAAAGTAGTTGCATTACTACCTATGGCAACAACTAGACTATCCCACGAGTTTGGTAGAGAAAATAAAAAATCAATGCACTTATCTTCATCTGAAATCTTAATATCAATGAATAATCATTGAATTACCATATTATTGAAGGCATTCAAATGCTCTACCACCGAGTCCCCATCCTTCATGCTCAATTTATACAACTTTTTTTGGAAGAATAATTTGTTCACTATGGAATTAGACTAATACAAGGCCCCTAACTTGTCCCACAAAACCTCTGTTGTAGCTTCCCCTAAGGAATTCAATAATATTGAATCTGAGAGACACAATTGTATTATGATATTTTCCTTTCGATCCAACTTGGTCCAATCTTCTATTGGCATTCCCATCAGTGAAAAAAATGGATCCACAATGATCCATTGATCTCTTTCCACCAACAAGTCTTCCATTTTGAGCTTCCACAGCTCAAAATTATACCCATTGAATTCTTATCTATATCTTTAAGTTACTCGTCATTTTTGTTCATCAAAAGAATTGCTTTCACAAATATCCCACTATAATGGGGTCTACCATGGCTCTGAGCCAAACCCCTTATCCAAAAAGGCATCCCCTTGAAGCCAAAACTGCGCTGAAAGCAAATGTAAGTTTTAACCATGTACAATTAATTACTGCAAACAGATTCTTAATAAAACAAAAATGACGCAATAACAAGCATACACTAATGCAAAGATTTTATCCTAGAAACCCAAATCGAGAAAACCAACAAGATTTTTTAATATGTTTTCTTTTGTATACTATTGCAATACATTATATATCCCAAAACATCCATAAACTTCCAATCCATTTACCTTAAATTACAATACAATCGTAATTCTTTAACTGAAACTACAAAATTGCCATGGTCCACCAAAAATATTTAACCTCAAATTTGGGTTCAACAACAACCACAACCTACCTTTATTAAGTGGCTTCCTAGTGTGTGGTGGTGTTCTTGCAGATTATCCTAATTCGAGGCCATATAATTGTCTTCCCCCGATTTGGCTAAGGATCAGATTCAATTCAAGATGCATCATGTCCTTGTTTGGTTGCATGATTGGATGTCTCATGAAACTATATTACTACAGGATGCTCCATCTTGTAGCGCTTTCCATGAGCAAGTTGGGTTAGAAAACCCTACAAACGATGGCCAATGGATATGGTTTTTTTAAGGGGTTGGTTGCACTAAAGCTCTAATTAGACATTTCTGATTTCTATTATTTTACATAGGATTTATCACTCACCTACAAACTAAGATTAGCATCCATGAGCAGATTATTAGTTTTGAGGAGTTTTATTTATCATTCATAGTTCATCTATCTTCTCATCTATCATCAAGTAGCATACTTTGGACATCCAAAGTTCATAAAAGAAAATTAGGATGGTAACTGTTAATTATTTACGACATAAACTGATTGCAAAAGAGACAAATGAAAAGGAAAGAGCTGGTATATATTCCATATATATACCATTATTGCAAAGAAGGATAAAAAGATTCAACATAGTCAGGGTAAGGTGTTAGTGGAGTTAGAAAAGAAAAAAATTGAGTTAAAAAACTGGATTAAAGTTCTTTCAGTGAAAATTTTCAAATATGAAGCAATTATTATAAAAAAACAATGAAGAGAAACTGGTTTCAATATCAGTCAAGTTGGCCAAAAAATTTACTAATTCCATATGTTCAAGAAATTATAGCAAGATCAACTAAAGAGTTAATCATTCTATTAAAGAAATTGTCAAATGGATACAGTTCAGCAAGCATTACAAAAGCTTGAAAGTAAAAGTCAAGGAAAATAGTCATAGATTATGAATTTATAAACACAATTAGACAAAAGAAAATTTCCTGAATGGAAAATAATTATGATGGTATTTTTGTTGAGGCTAGCCAAAATCTTGTTGAATTTGAAGAATTGAACCAAAATTTTAGCAAGAGGAAAGAAGTATGAGTCAAAAGATCAAAAAAACCTTGTGAATGGCTACATGATCAGGTGTAAATTGCAACTGAGTGATCAGTTATTTAAATAATAGGACCGGAGAATATTTATAAGCTTTAAGCATCTCGAATATAAATGCTTTAATTGTGAATGCATATATAGTTAATATCAATGTTCATGATATTATGTTCTTACTAAGATTCAATAACCCTTACCTACAATATGTTATATTATGTTTACTAAATTAGATATTGTTGAGAAACGAACGTTGAAATATAAAATTTTAGAGGGAAATGCAAGGCATCTTATGCAGGAGCATCCAAGCTTCCAGATATCAGAAATCATTCACATGGAATAGAAGGATATCTCTAATTTATTAAAAGAATTGGTTCCCTAATAAATTATTATGTTTTCCATAAAATGTGAATATGTTCTCAAAAAATGAGATGTTAGGAAAGATGATGTTGTTCCTAATTACTAGGTAATTGGTTATTTGGTTGTGTGAAGATGATATGTAATCGAGTCTCTTTGGATAGACCTCGGGATGTTTTAGGATCCTAGAGGATTTTGTAGATCCAGAGGATCCTTAGAGGTTAGTTGCAAGATTTGTGAATCTGAACATATTCTAGTTCAGAATCCATATGTATAACTGGTAAGCCTAAGCATTCGAGAGGAGAGTTAACAAAAGAATTAGAGCAGATTTAGAATCCATATGTATAACTGGTAAGCCTAAGCATTCGAGAGGAGAGTTAACAAAAGAATTAGAGCAGATTTAGAGAGGCCCAGCGTGACCATAATGCAAGGAAGTGGCCAAACATATGATGAATTAAGCCACAGATAGAGGATAGACCAGAAGTTTTGAGTATAAATACATGTACAGGATTTGTATGAATGAAATAGTGTTCATGTTATATTGCATTGCCTCTCTGTGCGTTTTACCTATATAATTAACACAAGTTATGAGCAGTCATAGGAGTTTGTCACGAGTATGAGGATTTAAGATATTTATGGTGGTTAAGGATTACAGGAACATGTGATTCTGGTAGAAGGCTTGGAAACCCATTTAATAGATTGAATAGATGATTTGCTTATCATGAATATTATAAATCCCAATAGTTTTTTTGCGTTATCAGTGGAAGGAAAAACATTAATACCCTGCCTATACACGTGGATTGAGGGTGATATATAGTCTCTGCGTTGGTTGAGGCAGGCGCTGTCCATTAACAGAAATTTCTGAAAATCGTGGTGGAGATGCGAAGTAAACTATTAGTTTCAAAGTCTCATTCGAGTCCTCATTGAGCTAAGCTGGTTTAGAATGGAAGTCGATTTGCTAATATTCCTTGCTTGAATATTGAAGACGTTGTGATCAAATCGTGGGATTTCAGACAAAATCGAAATTGTTGACCTGTTGAAAAACATATGAATCAGCGTATAAAGATCGTGGTCGCTGATTCAAAGATTCAACGATTCAAGCCTTGAGGCAGAACACTAGAACAGAGTATCCTTTAGGGAGAATTCAATGGCATAGATGGTATGGATCATAAAAGGGGAAGTTTGATATGCAAGGGAAACGCAAATAAAGAGTTGAGATAAATAAATTACAAAGCATTGAGCTACAGTTCAATTCCAGTAGCATTGTGGAGTTCTAGCATTTACAGTTAAGTTTTAGTGATGCCCTTGCATTAATAGTAATTTCTAATTCGTTTTTCTGTAGAATGCAATCTTAGTCATTTGAAATTTCTTATGTTATTTTATGATTTGAAGAACCTAGAAGAATCCGGAAATTGCATTATGAAGCCATAGTTAGAATTTGATCAAAGAGATGTCAAATTCTGCAACAACAGAGAGCACCATTTGAGACAAGTGTTTTTTGGTTTTTTTAAGAAATTGTGTTTTGGAAAGTATAGAAAATTTTCACAATTTTAAAGCAGCTAGAGCATGGGATGTACAAGCCCAAATAAACTCCACAATGAAATAACACAATGAACGAGTGTCATATTAATGATAAAATTACTTATTTATACATGTGAAATCTAGGTACGAGACAATTGTGTCTCGATAACTTATTAATTGTAAAAACAAAATGTAAAACTAATTACATATTATACAATATATAATAACAATATCGAATGATTAGTTAACATTCCACCCTAAATCCAAAGGGACATCTAACATGCCGAGTAACATTCTGAATTTTTCGAACTTTTCACGTCCCAGTGGCTTTGTAAATATGTCAATGATTTGCTCTGAAGTAAGACAATGTGTCAGATGAATAATTTCGGCATCTAAATAATGTCGAATCAAGTGATATTTGGTGTTAATATACTTGCTTCGATCATGAAACTTGGGATTCTTGGCCAACTAAATTGCAGAAGAGTTGTCAACTATTAGTGGAGTTGAAGCCTTTTGTTTCTCCTGCAAGTATTCAAGTATTTTACGAAGCCAAATGATTTCTTTTGTAGCTTGAGCTGCTGCAACATATTTGACTTCGGTGGTAGAATCAGCAGGAACAGATTGCTTGTGTGATCTCCAATTGATGGTTGTTGATCCAAGACTCATCAAATAACCAGAAGTAGAGACTCCATTCTCCTTATCTCCATCAAAATCAGAATTTGAATTTCCAGTGAGATGGAAATCTACAACTTTGGAATATTTGATGCCATATGTTCGAGTGCCTCTCAAATACTTGAGCACTCTCTTTCCTGCATTCCAATGACCTTCACATGGCTTATGTATGAACCTGGAAAGTATCGCTACAACAAAAGTTATGTCAGGTCGAGTAGTAGTTAGAAAATTTGAACTTCCAACAAGTTGCATGTACTTTGTTGTATCTTCAAACATACTTCTTTCAGTGGAAGTAAGCTTCAAATTCTGATCCATAGTAGTAGCGACAAAATTACAATCCTGCATCCCAAATCTGTCCAATAGTTGTCCAATATACTTTTTCTGAGAAATGAAAATATATTTGGGTTTCTGATCAACTTCAATCCCTAAATAATAATGTAATAAACCCAAATTTTTCATGTCAATAACTTTCAATAATTCTCTTTTAACAGACACTATATAGTCATCATTGTTTCCAGTGATCATCAAATCATCTACATACACAACCAAATATACAACTGACTTTCCAATTTTCTTAACAAAAAGAGTTGCATCATCCAGATCAAATAACTTATAATTCAACTTGAGAAGGTGTTTAGTTAACTTTTCATACCGTCCACGAGATGCTTGTTTCATTCCATACAAAGCCTTAACCAATTTGCATACATTTTTCTCTTTGCCTTTAACAACAAAAACTTCAGGCTGAAACATATAAACATCCTCCTTCAAATCACCATTCAAAAAAGTTGTTTTAACATCCATATGAGGTATCTTCCAGCTATTCTGAGTTGTAAGAGAAAACAGAGTTCTAATTGTGCCCCATTTTGTTGTAGGAGCAAATGTCTCTGTGTAGTCAACGTCTTCCTTCTTACCGTAGCCTTTTTCTACAAGCATTGCCTTGTATTTATCAAGTGAACCATCTGCTTTGTATTTGATCTTATACACCCATTTGCAACCAATGGGTTTGACACCAGTAGGAGGATCCACCAACCTCCAAGTTTTATTCTTAATAAGTGCATCATATTCCTTTTGCATTGCAACCTTCCATTCATAACAATTAGTAGCTTCTTCAAAAAAATTAGTTTCGCTAATTGTACAATGACTGAATTCACAGTCATGAGAAACATTACATTAATCACCTTTAGAAGATGTTTCTATTTCAAAATCGTCATACTTGTAATACCTTGCTTTCTCATAATTTTGATGTTGCCATAATTGATGTGACCAAATCGAGCATGCCACAACAAGTTGGGAGACAGGATATCACTTTGTTGTGCCAAAAGAACGGAATTTTCACGACAATTAGTAGATGAAATACCATTTAATTTTAAAAGTGTACCTTCTTCCACATAGGTCATAACAACTGCACGATCAGATGCTCCTCTTATCTTGATAATGCCATCAAATATATGAAAAGAATGCCCTTGTTGTCAAATATGGATAAGAGACATCAAATTTCGCTGAAACAGTGGAATATAAAGTACATCTTGTAAAACATAATCTGCAAAATTTGGTATCTTCAAACGAATAGACCCAATGCCAGATGGTTTAATTTGAGACTTGTCAGCAAAGTAAATAACACCATCAATATCGTCACTGAATGTTTCAAAAAATTCTCGCCTAAATTTCATATGACAAGTGGCTCCTGAATCCAAAATCCAACTATCTCGCCATGAAGAAAATGTAGTGTTGAAAACATCATTAATATTAAAATTGCAGTGAGCAACAATGTAATGTGCAGACATTGATGTTCCCTTATCTCGTGGTGGTCAATCTTTCTTTTCATTCAACTGTTCTCTCCTTTCACTGACTTTCTCCCAAGGGATTTTACAATTAGTAGAAGTATGACCAATTTTACCACATCTAAAAAATTTGATAGCTGGTCTATCATTAAAATTCCTTTGTTGTCTATCATTTTGTTGTTTATCTACCTGATTAGTTTTGCCCCCCCCTTGTTATGAAACCAGCTCACAAAAATATAAAAAAGATAGATCAACGCCTTAGAATTCAGCCTCTTCGAGGGGGAAACCTCCTTTACATTACACAAATGAATGATTCTTGGATGATTCAAATGACAAAACCTCCTTTCTATATATAGGAGTCTAAGGAGTCAGAATATAACCCAGCCGACCTAACAATAATAATATAAAGCCTCAAAAATAACAATAGAGGGATTCTATTGGGCACAGTAATAACAATATGGGGACAATATGGGCACCACAATATTAATAAGGGGTACAACTACAATATTAATGGGGTAATCACTAATATTATAGGGACCCAACATGCCCCTCTCCTTCAAAAAAGTGTTGTCCTCAACACTTGAGTAGTCCTGGATGCTTCTGTATAAAATTCTCATCCTCCCATGTGGAATATTTAGTAGATAAGTTCTTCCACTTGATAAGATACTCTGAAATTGATCGATTTCGTAGCTATCGAATTCTTGTTTCTGTGACTGCTTCTGGTTCCAATATAAATTTTCCTTCCTCGTCAAGTTATGGCAATATTGTTTGAACTGGGAGCTTATCGCCTATAACCTTCTTTAAACATGAAACATGGAAAACTGGGTGCAATCGAGAAGCTGCAAGAAACTCTAATTTGTATGCCATAGTACCAATCTTTTGCAACACCTTGTACGAACCATAATACTTTGGTGATAATTTATTATCCTTCTTAGCTTGCTTGAGGGAGATTTGCTTATATGGTTGTAGCCTTAAGAATACCCAATCACCTACATCAAAACTTGTTTCACTACGATGTTGATATGCCTGTTGTTTCATTCTATTATGTGCCGACACGAGCTTATCCTTTAAGAGTTGGAGGACTTGTTGTTGATGTTCGATGTGATGTTCCACTACTTGAACCTTAGAATTTTCTCTTAAATATGATGTGATGGATGGTGGCTGATACCCTTAAAGTGCCATAAATGTGGTCATTTTTGTTGCTGTATGGAAGGAAGTGTTATACCACCATTCAACCAGAGGCAACCATTTGATTTAACCCATTGTGTCTGTTTATCAGATACAAAGCAACGAAGATATCCTTCCAAACATATGTTTACTATCTCAGTTTGCCCATCAGATTGAGGATGATAAGATGAGCTATGAGCTAACTGAGTACCAAGACAAGAAAATAATTCTGTCCAAAAATTTCCAGTGAAAATGGGATCTCTGTCACTTACAATAATCTTTGGGTTTCCATGTAGCTTTTGAATTGTTTCCATAAATGCACTAAAAACTGTACTGGCTTTAAATGGATGTGATAATGCACAAAAGTGTGCATACTTGGTAAGTCTGTCAACTACCACCATGATGACACTCTTTCCCTCAGACTTGGGTAAACCTGTGATAAAATCCATTGAAACCTCCTCCGAACGTTGGCTTGGGATGGACAAAGGTTGTAATAGACCCGGTGTCTTAATTGTTTCAACTTTATTTTGTTGGCAAACCAAACATTTTGCCACAAACTTTTGAATATCTGATTTAAGGCCATCCCAAAAAAATCTTTCTTAACCCTGTGGTAATTTTTTAAAAATCCTGAGTGCCCTCCTAAGGGAGAAGTGTGCAATTCCATAAGAAGCTTTTGTTTGAGTTGGGAATTCTTACAGAGGTATAAGCGATCTTTGTACCATAACAAATCATTTTGCCAGCTAAATGTATTAGATGTACTGGAATCTTGTTGTAAGTTTCGAATAAGTGCCCACACTTCTTCATCATTCTTCCATTCCTCCCTTGCTTCATTTATCCAATCTGGTTAGATAATAGAAATGCCGCACAACAATGCTTCCACATCCTCATCCTTTCTTGAGAGTGCATCTGCCACCACATTTTGCTTCCCTTTTTTGTAGATGATTTCAAAGTCATAACCCAACATCTTTGTGACCCACTTTTGTTGCTCTTCACAGGATAATCTTTGTTCTAAAAAGTATTTAAGGCTATCATGATCCGTTTTTACCTTGAAGTGTCTTCCCATTAGGTAGGGTCGCCATTTCTTAAGTGCATGGAGTATTGCCAACATTTCCTTCTCATAAATAGCTTTGTGTAAAAAAATTCCCTTGATTGGATGACTCTCAAAAGCAATGGGTCTTTCATCTTGCTTTAAAACAACACCAATTCCATTTCCTGAAGAATCACATTCCACAATAAAGGTTTTTGTGAAGTCCAATGTAGCTAAGACAAGTGCTTGGCACATTGCCTCTTTAAGATGTTCAAAGGCATTTGTTGCTTCTGTAGCCCATGAAAATGCATCTTTCTTCAATAATATTTTTAGAGGTGTTGCTATTCTCCCATAATTTTTAACAAACTTGCGATAATACCTTGTCAACCTAAGAAATCCTCGCAGATGCTTTATGGATGTGGGGATTTTCCATTCCTTAATGGCTTTAATTTTGCTAGGGTCTACCTTAACTCCTTCATGAGATACAATATGACCCAGATATTCCACCTCTTGTACTCCAAAGAAACATTTTGATTTTTTGCATATAATTGTTTCTCCTCCAATAGTTGTAGCACCCTATCAACATGTTCA
>APFE030033061.1:36335-72105 GCA_000404065.3 Pinus taeda | reverse complement strand
GGGGCATAGTAATAACAATATGGGGGCAATAGGGGCACAACAATATTAATAAGGGGTATAACTACAATAGTAATGGGGTAATCACTAGTATTATAGGGACCCAACACATATGTAATCTTGATTTTATGTATTTAATGAAATGAGAAAAATAAATTTATTATTGTTATTCTTGAAGCATTGGTTTCATACTCAAGGGAAATTTATTTTTGGGTCAAACACCCACTAACTTCTTCTAGGGCTTATCATTGAGTCTATAAGTCAAATGAGTCATTGTCATGTAAGAAAGACCATTTTGGGCATTTTACATATTGTAAAGAAAATTTATTTTACATATGGTGCAAAGATCAAGTTGACCTACATGAAGGAATAAGTCGGCCTAAAGGAAGAAATTCATACCCCTCAAAACCATATAAATAAGAAGGAATTTGACCTCATTAAGACACTCACTCAAGAAATTTCGATCTCCTCAAGATAGAAGCTGGAAAAGGACGAAAGAGGAGAAGGAAAGCAAGATCGAAAATTTGGGCCTTTGTCTCTCTCTGTCTTGTGTTAGGGTTTCTACTGTTGTTGGGCACGTCGAAGTGCTATTGGGAAAATCAAAGTGTTTTTGGGGAAGTCAAAGTGCTCATGGGAAAGTTGAAGTATTTCTGGGAAGTCGAAGTGTTGTTGGGCAAGTCAAATTTCTAAGAAGAATATGTTGGGTCGAAGTTGTAGAAGAATTTGTTGGGTAGGTCAAATTTGCAGAAGAATTTGTTGGGAAGGTCGAAGTTGCAAAAGAATTTGATGGGCAAGTCGAAGTTGTAGAAGAATTTGCTAGGTAGGTTGAAGCTACAAAATAATTTTTTGGGCAAGTCAAAGTTGTAGAAGAATTTGCTGGGCAGGTCGAAGTTACAGAAGAATATGTTGAGAGGTCGCAATTATGGAAGTTGTTGGAAGGAAATCTCGTTAAGGAAGAAATGTTTGACTTGGTCTTAGAGGTCTTGGTCAAGGGTCATAGGTCTTAGAATTCGTCAATTGAAGATTCTGTAAGAAGAGAAGAATTCTTGTAGGTTTTCCTCTTAGTTGGAGAGGTTTTGGACCTAGATGATCACCTGTATCTTGTTTCCTATGTATTATTGTTCTTTATGGTTTGATAGATGTATGATGGAGAGAATGGTAATAATAATAAAGTAAAATATGAATATAATCAAGTTAAGTAAAAATACATCACACACAGTTATCCAAAAAATAAATCACCCAATCTAGTTGCCCTTAGATTTATCAACTTGGTATTAGAGCTAATGTGACTACATCAAGGAAAGGCAGCTTAAAGAAGGATACTCAAGGGTCGAAGCACAAAAATATCTCTTAGGAAACATAAAGGACATCGAATCATCAAGAAGGGATTCATAAGGATCGAACAAAATAAGGAGCATTAAGAAAGGCTACTCAAGGATCACATCATCTAGAAGCAACAACAAGAAGGAGACCTCAAAAACCTAGATCATCTAAAGAAGTTTTCTCCAATTAAAAAATTATTGGGAAGTATATAATCTTTAAAGGAAAATAGACCTCAAGGACCATTCATCCACTCAATCAAAGAAAGACCCTACATTTGAAGAATCTTTGGAAGGCCACTACAGTATACACTATCATACGAGGAAGCAAGAAGAGGCTTTGTCATCATCATCAAGGAATCAAAGTGATCTCCCTCTCTTTGAAGGATCACCTTTGAAGGAAGGTATCTTCAACAAGAATAAATCTTCTCTTATCAATGTCATTATCAAAATCAAGAAGCATCGATTTGAAGATATTGTCATCAAAAAGCATCTTCACTTGACAAGTAAGTACCTCTATATTTATGATTGAATCTGCTATCAAAATGAATTCATTTTGCAAGGAAAGAAACAAATTGGCCAGGTCAATAATGTTTCTTGCATGGAAGAAGAGAACATATTTGATCCTCATAGAAAAATGAAGTCATTGAACATGTTAAGGGTACAATCAATAAACCTCCAAAGGGAGAAGCTCAAGCTCTTGCAAAGTATATGAAAGGAGAAATAAGGGCTCAAAGGATTCTCATAGGATCCATCAAGGGTACCTTCATACCTTATGTATCAAAGTTGGAGACATCAAAAGAAATATATGACAAGTTAGTACAATTGTTATCCATAAGTACTGCAGGAGAAGTGATATATTTAAGGAACAAGATGTACAAAATTAAGATCTCAAAGGAAGTTGGAATAACCTCATATTCTATTAGGGTATCATAAATAAGAGACCAAATACAAGAGTTGGGATAAATAATGTATGACAAAGAAATTACAACCATAATGTTCAATGCTATTTCATAGGAATGGGGAAAATTGACATCTAGCGTCTTTAGAAAGAAGGAAGCCACCCATTTAATGAAATTTGGTCATTGTGTAAAATTGAAGAAACCAGGTTGAAGGCAAAAAGCGATGTAGGATCAAATGAGTAAGTCCAAGCATTTGTTTTCATGGATAGGAAGGAAGGAAAGTTTAGAATTTTTGGTCCTCAGAAAAATAACAAGAAGAATATGTTGAAAATCCACAGCTATGGCTGTCATGAATATGGGCACTACAAGAGAGATTGTCCTAAACTCAAGAAGGACAACAACAAAAGAGGAAGGGAATAATCCCATATCACCGAAGAAGTGGAAGAACACGAGAAGAATAAATCAAAGGAGGAAGTGAGAGATCTCTACTATGATTGAGATAATCTCCTCCACTAAGTTCTTTTTAGTTTTGTAAATAATAGCTATCATGGTAGGAATAATTGTAAGTATGATAATATGCATCATATTAGGAGATGGCATCATGGCAGAAGCATGTGATTGAAGCAATAGCTCATTATAGTAGATTGAAATGGAGAGTTGAAGCATAAGTCTACATGGACGTAGCAATCATCACATAAAGGAAGTAGCTCGTAGTAACCTCATTGAAAGCATGTGTAGTGTATATGGTTGAAAGAAAGTCATCTAGCATGATAGAAGGAATTCATCATACATCATCACCATGAGAAAGAATCTTCTGTCGGATGAGGATAGTCTAGATCCTCTGTTGGAATTTTTCATTAGAAGGTTCACCTCTACTTGGAAAAAGCAAGTATCTCACTGATCATTCCACCTTATGTGGGATACATTGTTTAGAAGGATGATGTTATGGTGACAAATGAGTGAAATAGGTCAAGTTGATTGAAGTACTTTCAATCAAGGAAATGAAGTTGCCGAAGGAATTCTAGATTACCAAAAGGAGAAAAGAGGCTTGTATATATTTTATAGATTAAGTCATGTCATTATATAATTTCTGACAGCATGGGTAAATGCTCCACCTTGTGAGCATGATCAAGGATCTCTTCCTTTGATAAATGCATGAAATCAAGGTTCACATATTGACAAAATTAAATCAATATAATATTTCCTCATATGGAATATGAGGTGGTTAACAATCATGATAAAGGAACTTTGTCAAGAAGTTCACGGGGAAGCAATATGTGAAGAAAGAAAGAAGAGATCATGAAAAATGCAATTATGTTCAGAAGAAGTCAACATCCGACGACTTGAAGAATTGATCATGACATCTCCATAAAGAATAAGACTGTGATAAGGTTTGTAAGGAAAGGATACCCTTGGCATATGAAGCCTTATAGATATGTTTATGAATATGAAGGATGTTGTAGGAAAGAAAGATGTCATGATGAAAAACCATCACAAAAAGTAACTTTGATTTGATGTTCATTTTTTATTATTGAACAACATCTGGATGGGTAGCTTGATATAGGGATACTGAAAAAACAGGGTTGTAGATGTCATCTACAACTGGCACTCATGTGGTTGGATGAAATATGTGAAAGGAAACATGACCTTGAAGAGGTAGTAGTATGAAGAAAAGCTAGATGTGGACTAGAATATCACCTTCTAATGAATATAAGGATGGCATGATTGACATGGTTTGTGAAGGAAAGTGATGGATGGACGATCCCCTACAAAGAGATGAAGGCTCCATAATTTTGAAGGTGAACTTCATGAAATCGAAAGAAGGATCTCCATAAGCAACCGATAGTCCCATGATCTCCACCTAGAGCAAAAAAGTTATGGGAAACAAGTCCCTAGTTAATAGGGATCTTGGACAAGTCCCTGAATAAGAGGGAGCTTGAATACATTCCATTTATAGGAATGGGTATATCCTCCCTAGTTGAGAGGGAGATGACAAATAATTCTTGTCTTCACTTTGGGAAGAAAGAATGGAGGATTGGGTAATTATATAGCATACAATACTCTCTGAGGATGAGGTAGGGAATCCAACATAAGAATAGTCAATGAGGACTAATATTCTTGAGGACTGGGAATCCAAGATAAGAATAGTCTTAGAAGGACATACTTTGTGAACACCCAGGTGGGGTATGTACCTTGAGACACAATGATGATGGTGTTTATAAGTAATTGGTCTCACTAGCATTGTGCTCTGATCTTGTGGAGAGATAGAGCTGTTAGTCAAGGCCTTGTTATGTGACAATTCTAGATGATATGATGCTAAATATATGGGTTACTAGCCTGAATCTTCTTGTGAGAATTATTTAGATTGAGAATCTCCAAGTACCTTGTATGAATTATGAATACCTCCCTAGTTAAGAGGGAGTGTTAAAATATGTAACTAGGTTCGGTCTTCATAATGGCATATGTAATCATGATTTTATGTATTTAATGAAAATAGAAAAATAAATTTATTATTGTTATTATTGAGGCATGGGTTTCATGCTCAAGGGAAATTTATTTTTAGATCAAGCACCCATTGAGTGCTTCTAGGTCTTGTCATTGAGTCTACAAGTCAATTGAGTTACTATCATGTATGAAATACCCTTTTCGACATGTTACATACTGTAAAGAAAATTTATTTGAGTCAAAAGAAAGTGGAAAGACCCTCCAAGACCTCATGATGGTGTAAAGATCAAGTCTGCCTACATGAAGGAACAATTCGGCCTAAAGGAAACAATTCATACTCCTCAAAAGCCTATAAATAAGAATGAACTTGACCTCATTAGAACACTCACTCAAGCAAGTTCAATCTCCTCAAGATAGAATATGGAAAAGGACGAAAAAGGAGAAGAAAAGAAAGATTGAATTTTTGGGCCTCTCTTTCTCTCTTGTGTTATGGTTTCTACTATTGCTGGGCAAGTCAAAGTGCTGTTGGGAAAATCAAAGTGTTTCGAGGGATGTCAAAGTGCTACTGGGCAATTCGAAGTGTTGCTAGAAAATTGAAGTGTTGCTGGGAAAGTCTAAGTGATAAGAAGAATTTGTTGGGTTGAAGTTCCATAAGATTTTTTGGGTAGGTTGAATTTGCAGAAGAATTTGATGGGAAGGTCGAAGTTCCAGAAGAATTTTCAAGGTAGGTCAAAGTTGCATAAGAATTTGCTGGCCAGGTCAAAGTTGCAGAAGAATTTGTTGGGAGGTCGAAATTGCAGAAGTTGCTAGAAGGAAAGCTCGTTAAGGAAGAAATGTTTGACTTGGTCTTGAAGTGTCTTGGTTAAGGGTCATAGGTCTTGGGTTTTCCTCTCAATTGAAGAGGTTTTGGCCCTGGATGATTGCCTATATCATGTGTCCTTTGTCCCATTTTTCTTTATGGTTTGGTAGATGTTTGATGAAGAGAATACTAATAATAATAAAGTAAAATAAGAAGATAATCAGGTTAAGTAAAAATACATCACAAGCATTTATCAAGAAGAGAAATCACCCAATCTAGATGCCCCTAGATTTAACAAAAAGGTTATGGAGGAAACTTCAAAGGATAGACTTGACTCATGAAAGTAACTCTATTGCAAAGGAATCCCTTCAAAATGATACTTTACAAGGTTTGTTAAAGACCAACACAAAGTATGTCTCAGACTACAAGTTTATTTGCAAGGGTTTTCTTCATACAAAAAGGTATGATCATTCCTCTTTTGAAATTTGGTTTACATTACTAACATCTTTATGTCTAGGGTTTTGAATCATAAAGATTATTGTTATAGTGATTAATCATTAGATTGAATATACCCTAGCCTATTTATGCTAAGGGTATGTCAATGTTAATAATGAAACCATAGTATACTTAGGGGTTGTTGATATAGTCTAGAATATATGATGGAATCCTATTCTTTTGAAGTTTAGGGTTTTGGTAATGCCATGGTAAAACCCTAGTTCTTTAGGGTTTGATGTTAATGTCTAGGTTATATAATGAAACCCTAGATATTTAGGGTTTGGTGAATTAGGGTTTATAAAAAAACCCTTGTAATAGTTATAGTAAGATCCTAGGAATGAAAACCTAGGAGTATATTCTTTTGTATGATCGAAACCCTAGCTTGGTCAAAATTGTTATCTAATTTTGGAAGTTGATATTTGCATCTATGGTTTACATCATAGAAAGAAATTGATATAAGGAAATAGCAATGAAACCCTAAAGATGAAATGATGATATACGAACTTAATTATTAATATTCATGCTTTAGTTTTTGAAATCTAGGGTTTGTAAAAAAACCCTAGTAGAGATTGATATTCTAGGGCATGATACTGAAACCCTAGAAATATATTATTTTTGATCATTGATATGATTTAGTTTTAAGGATGAAATCTAGGGTTTGCAACAAACCCTAGTAGAGTTTGACATGTAATTATAAAAGTATATTGTTGAAACCTTAGATGTATATGATTGGATTGATTAAGTTGTTGATATCTGAGGCTTTATGTATCAAATATGGAGTCTAGGGTTTGTGACAAAACCCTAGCAAGTTGTTGAACTCTAATATATAAAATATGTGACCCTTGCTAATTATGAACCTATCTAGGTTTAGGTGTTTGATTCTAAAGTTTGAATGTTTTGATGCTTCCATTATAATAACATAATTTTGATATAGTTTAATGCTTCTTTATATTTTTATTAGGGTGTACTTGTCATTAAAAGTTTTGTAGGTACATAATCTTCAAGATGTTGAAGATGTTCATAATTGAAGATGATAATAATAATGAGCATGATGAAGGAAGCTACTAGAATGATGATGATCAATATGCCCTTGATGCCATGAAGCCTTGAAAGGTTGAAGTCTCTCCAATGTTATAAAATAAGGAAGCTATTGAGTTGAGAGGATGCTTAGATAGAAGAAAGGGTATATCTCCATAGTTAAGAAGGAGGACATAATATGACAACCATAGTGAATACCTTGAATAAATAATGAAATTGAAGAATGAATGAAAGTACCACAGATAAACAAAGTACTTGAGAAGTACTAAGGCTGTATTTGGTGCTATTGAAGAAATGAAAGAATAATAATTCTTTCAACAAGTTGTATTTGGATAACTTGATGATGATATAGGTAACAGTGGAATGATTGGGGACCCCGAAGGTTTTTGTTTACTTGTATATATACTTGAAGGTTTATTATTGATTGGGGTTATGATTGTGCATGATCTCTCCATAAAAGGTTTAACATTTGAAGCATGCTTGGATTGGTGAATATATATCTGGTTTATTTGATAAGGAGAGATGAAACATCTTGTGGAAATGAGATGCTTGGGAGGACATCTAGTTGGCCTATGTGTTGATGTCTAGATCCCAAAGTAGGGAGGGTGGAATCGGTCTTGGAGCTCTGACCTTGGATACCACCTAGATCCATGGGTTGGTGTTAGAGCTTAAAATCCCAATGGTACCTAAAGTGGCTAAAGCTTGAGTACACCTTAGTACCACCTGATTAGGGTACCTCGGTCAGGTATATAATCTATAGCACTGTGTGTGTTGTGACTCTTCATAGAGCATATAATTGTGATATATTCCATGTACCTCTTCATACATGTAATTATAAATAACTCCCTAGTTAAGAGGGAGTGTTAAAAAATTTAACTAGTGTTAGTGATCTAGGAGGATCCTAAAAGGCCAAATTTTCAAAGTCCTCGAAACAAAAACCTATCTCAAATCGAAGAACTCATTGTTTTGAATCCAACGACACAAACGACACCTAAAACATACATTGTATGTGAATGTTATGGCCCACTATTTTTTTTTGGAAAAACTATTATTTTTGCAGGCATGACCCATAAGTGACACATGACATGCTGATGTTAGTAGTATGAATGCTGACATTAGTAGGGTGACGTGTTTGTATAGATGAAGAAGAGCCAATTAGGTAATGACACATGGGATGTGATGTCATCATCATGGTCAACAGCCCAATTAGTCATACGAACTAGCTAGAGCACACCACGTGGCACCCAGTCAACATTCTCAGTTTTTGTTAAGGAGGTGACATTTTGTACTATTCCGACTACCGATGGTGACTAAATTTTTACCAATTTAAAATTTATAATTACCTCCAAAATGGATGGTGGGAAAAATTCCCGTTAGGGCTAATTTGAATTAAAATTAAAAAAAAATTGGCTCACTGGCCGATTGTTGGTGGTAACAACTGTTAAATAGTGAATGTATATTATATATTATAATAGGCAGGCGAGAGTTGAACCCACCTGATAGGACTCCCAGTGAGGTCTTCGGTGACACAATGACACCCTATTACAAACAAAACAACAATAACAAACGACTCCCTACGTGTTTGAACACGGGTCACTCAGAACCTAATCTGGGCCCTTACCACTGGACCACGAGTGACAGCCTTTGATAGGTCCTCCCACTCAATGGTATTTAATTCAATGGTTTTCGATGAAATGAGGGGGTGCGGTGACCCAATGACCGAAAAAACCCACATTGTAGAACCCGACACAGAACCCTGCATGTGCAAAAATCGAGGTGGAGAATATTCCTAGTGTATTCTAGGAATATTCCTATAAAGGAGTCTTGCAGGGAATATAAAAGATTCCCTAGAGCTATAGAGGTCACCACCACAGAATAGGGTTGAATTTATAGTCATGTTTTAGCATCTACAACCACCCTTCAAAAGTTTGCCTATGCTTCGATTTTGGAGCCTCCCTTCTTATCTACACAAACTCATCTTGCATTGATCCAAGTATTCATGCTTTGAATGAGACTTATCTTTTCATTTTTTCTTATGTTTCCTCACTTAACTGATTCTTCTAAGTCACAAGATGATCTCCCAACTTGGTCACACAATAGTTTTGGGCTTGCATCCAGAAACTATACAATCCTTGAAGGCAGTGAACCTTGATGATTGGAATTGCGCAGTTCAAACTGGTAGTTAGCCTTGAGTTCAGAAACTGCGCAGTCATGGGAGGCAATCAACCTTGATGATTGGAATTGTGCAGATCAAACCGGTAGTCATCCTTGAGCTCAGAAACTATGCAGTCATGGAAAGCAACCCAACAATGAGCCCAGAAACTGCACAACCCTCACAAAGCTCAGAAACTTCATAGTGCACATTGAACCAAAAATTTTCCCAGTTCCCCAGAACTGCACAGTATTGTCTAGCAGTGTGCACAGTAAGTTTCCCCAAGAAAAGAAAGAAAACTAAAGGGAAAGACACATCCCTAGGAAGTAGGTATCTATTATTAGTTTCCTAAAGGTGGCACATTGCTATTTTTACAAGTTTCCACCAAGTGTCTCTTTTGTCTTTGGTCTCAGGCATGCGTGTCATAAAACCTCATTGCTCAAATCTAGTTAATTAATGCCTCTAGAGCTCATTTTAGCATTCGATTTTGGAGCCCTAGAATTCCTAAAGAGATCAAGAAACCTTCAGTGGGATCATTGTCGGTTTTCTAGGTGAGTTTTACTGTTATCACCTTTTGCCACCTTTTCTTTTGCTTTTTGTTGTTTTGTTTGTGTGAGTGTTGTTTTGCTTATTTCTCTCCATGATTGCTGACATTTCAACTTGTTTTAACTTGTAGAAGAATTGTTTCAATTTATCATTTTACTTTCACAAGTGTCACATCATTTTCTTTTTTTTTTCACCAATGGTCGTCGTTGCTGCAACTCCCCTCACTGATTTGATTCTCTTCCCAATTATTCAGTTTCTGCACTTGATCTATCATGATTCCTTCACACTTAGTCATATATGAACTCAAGCTCACACCATCACTTAGATATGATCGTTTTTCATGCTTCCCTTGGGCATATCTACACTTGCCTTGGCTGGATTTTTCCTTTCCCAACTGGGCACTGCACAATCCTAAGGCTCAAGCCACAATCTTCACCTCTAGAATTGCGCAGTGCACAATACAGGCTGGCCCCAACTGTGCACTACGTAGTTCCAAGGGTCAACATATCATCTTGGCTACAGAGAAAGTGCAATGCACAATCTCTCCTAGTCTCTACCCAAGTTGGGACTGCGCATTTCGCAGTCCCAAGTCTCAAGCTTTATCCTTGGCTGGTGGGACTACACAATGCACAGTTCCCATAGGAAGCCAGACCCTCCTACTAATGAAAATTGTGCAATCCTTCCCATATTATGCTTAGTTCGCTGCTTGATCATGCTTTGAAGGTATATTTGTTGAAGCTAATGTTTTCTTTCCATGAGTGTCCTTTTTGTACCACAGGTACCACACTTGTGAATCACTTCTATCCAATAGTCACTGTTACCATGGCAACAAAGAGAGCTACTTCAGTAGTTGAAGAAGCACCAACTAAATTTCCAATATATGCAGACACTTAATTGTTTATAGAAAAGGAGTCAACACTAACATGGTAGCAATTCCAACAACAACAAAAGGCAACAACCCGATACAAGGTAAAGGAAAGAGAAGGGTTGTAGACTATACAGAGGGGGAACAAAGATGCAAGATGAAAGCAGATCCAATCTTCATGCAAAACTTTGGCAATAGAAGAAAAAGGGAGCAGAGGAACAAAGAACAGGAGGAGAAGCAGAAGAAGGAAGAAGAAGAAAGGAAAGGCACAATGTTAGGAGAAACAACATTGATTCAAGTTGAAGAGCAAAGAAAAATCAACCAGCAGCAGAGGGGGAGAGCAAACACATGTAGGATTGGGAGCTTGCTCAATAGATTGAAGACTTGATTGAAGTTGCATACATGGATTTGGAACAAGAACCGTAGGATAAATATGTTGACCTGATGCCCAGTGCACCACAGGTCACCATTCAGTCTCCACCACCTCTAGCCGCAGAGTTAGCCCCAGGCGAGGAAGGGGACATAGTTCCTCTTGATGATAATCCAGTAATGGATGTGTATAATCTGTCATATAATGAACTTAAGAAGAGGATTGTACACGTGTGGAGAGATCATTTTTTAGATGGTCATGCATCAACCGCATTTATTAGAGAAAGGGTGATAGTGATGGACACCGGTAAGAATCCAAATTACATTGCCAGATATCCAACTTGGCCTTAGTAATTGTGATGATGGAGAATAAGAAGTTGGCATATGAATTACAGGCTATTCGGAAATAGATAGATCAGCTCCGTGGAGCATCACAAAATGCAGCTCCCACATAGGTCTACTTAGGGAAAATGAGAGCAACGATACTTGGTGAGGTATCAACACATGAAGAGACCATGCAAAACCTGTATGAGATCATGACCATACATAAGGCATTTGTATGCTTGCATAGCTTGCAACAACATAGAAAGGATTTTTTCAAGACACGAAGGAATGTGCAAACTATCATCACCGTCATGCAAGAATGGACAATGTGATACAAAGGGGCACCACTTACTTTGGTAAAGAAGATGAATCAACAGGCAGAGCTGGGGAAGGCAAGAGTTTGAATGTTGATGTAGAACAACAAGCAACTTGCCTCGTTCATTGGAAACATTCAAGCTCATATGTATGGTTGTAAAACAGTTTGGATTTCATGGTGAGAACCCACAAGATCCCATCATTAAACTCACTCACTGAAGCTAAACGCAAACACCAATTCAGGAAGGAGATTGAAGAGTAAATGGACCAACTGAGACAGGTTTCCACTAAGGAGGATTTAGAGATGAACATACACAACATGCAAAACTACATCGGTGGTCAAGTCTGAGTCAGAATCATGTTTCTCCTATTCAAGAAAGAAGTTAAGACTGGTTCCAAATCATCGTACCCTGATGCTATGGAGGCTAGAGTCTGGTTCCAACTTGACACCATCATGCAGTTTGTGGATGTCATCGCACAATACCAAGCTTGGCATTGATACATGACCGAGAAGTAGCAAGTGGAAGTTTTCGAGCCAGAGTGTCCCCAAACTCAAACATCATAATGTTTTGTCTTTTAGGCTATCAAGTTGTCTCTACCCTATTTTTTCACATTTGTAATTATGTTATAAGTGAAATTCCAAGTGCCAATATTGGAATATGAAAGGTCATCATGTAATGTAATGTGTTATTTTGTGAATAAGTTGAAGAGTCATGAGGGTAGTCCAAAGGTCTCAAAGGGGATTTGAAGAGTCACCCCCTCTTGTTATAAATATAACCTAATAAGTCATGTAAAGGTATTTTTGGAGCCAAGATTTTGGTTAGGCTTAGGCTTAGAAAGAGATTGGGAGTATTGTGAAGAGCCTTGGCTTCTACGTAGCTTAAAGTGAGTATAATTATTTGGAGGAGCAAGTGTTCTTAAATGTAATTTTCCACTATTGGGGCTAGTGGTCATCAATGGTGTATGTATGGATGGAACTTTCACTTATAATAATAAAATCAGAGGCAACACACTTTCATGTATATGCTATTAATATAGTAGGACTATTCTTGTTGTATTGGTGATGCATTTTATTTAACTAATGCATATGCTTATGAGCTATTTGTTTGCATTTGTAAAAATCATGTTGAATGCGTGTTGTTCGATTAACTCATCACTTTAACTTGTGGACTATTACATATCTTAGCCTGTGATGTCATTTTGCTCGTGTGTTCCTTTCAAGTTGTGTACTATTATAGGCTCCGAAGGGGCACACTTCCTTTTCCCTTCGCGTGTTGGAACCTTCATGCATCACACTTGACTCTCCGCAGGGTCAAACACTTGCTCTTACCCAAAGTTATCATACTTTACTCTGCGCATTTCCATGATCAAGGAATAACATTAACACCCATTGTTGGGACTCCTACTCCAAAGAATGTGAGATATATTTTGGACTTTATATCGGGGATATCCCCTGAATGTTGGTTGGTCCAACACCATCAACAAGTAAATTTTCACAAATTTTTGTCGGGACTTCAATGGTGAAGTCTATTTCTTCAGAAAAGGTATACATTTTCAGGCTATCCCTGGAAGTGGAGGTATAAGGTGTCATTTTGTAATTGCGTGTAATTTTATTTTGTTTCCAATTAATGAAAGAGGCCTCCCCACATTGAGTAAGGGCCTAAAGATGTAGCCCACACTAGGTGAACTTTGTTATCAACTTGTTTGTGTGCCTTTGTTCTCATGGTTTCTTTTGATTTCTACTTCTTTTATGTGTATGCTTCACTTGGTTACATGCTCTTTTAAATGCAATTCTATATGCATCCTTGAAGTAAAATATCTAGACAAAGTTTGGTATTAGAGCAGGTCTTCCTGATGTGATTTGCATGAGTGAATGCTAACTAGGAACAAGCTCCAAAGAGGTGAAGGAAAACTCAAATCCTTTGATCCCAAAGTATGGCATGCAACACAAAGACGAAACATGGTATATGACGAAGCTCGATTGGAGGAAGAGAAACATTATTGCAATATCTTCTTCACCATGGCAGAGAAAGTGGACAAAATAATTGTAGAATATTAGAAGACAATGGTAAAGTCTGAGAAGAAAGAGCCAAATGATCATGACTTGGTAAAGTGAGGAGAAGGAGGAGACCCTCATGAACCTCCCTCTCCATATTCCAGTGACAATTCTTCTTCTTCTTATTTTTCTTCTCATAATTCTAATAGGAATCATAGGAATGCATCTAAAAATCCATTTGTTAAGCTAGATGCAAAGTTTGATTTTCCCACATATAATGGAGAATGTAATGCAGAAAAGTTAAACAATTGGATCAGACAGATTGATTTCGATTTCTAAATTCAATAGATTGATGAAGATGAGGCCAAGATCCAATTAGAATCTCTTCGATTAAGTGGCATCGCTCTCATATGGTGGGAAAGTAAGATGCAGAAAGGTAGCAAAACCTTAAGTAATCTCCTTTCTTCTTGGTCTAATTTTGTTTTTGCATTAAAAGATTAATTCTATCATATGGGTTCTCGACAAAAGGATTTAATGGAATGGAAATACTTAAGACAAAGAAAGGGTCAAAATGTGCAAAGATTCTCCGAAGAATTTAGAAAGCAAGCTTTAAATTTGGGCATTCCACTTGATTCACTAGAAACCGTAACAAAGTATATTGGTGCTTTACATAGTTACATCAGGCATTCATTGTTGTTATTTGAGCCTACTACTATTTATGCATCCAGTGTGAATGTCATTCACCTTGAAAGAAGGGAAAGAATGACAAAGAGGATCATCCCAAGAAATCATCTTTCAAACCTCATAATGGCAAGTTCAAAGGAAAAGGAAAGGGAAAGGACAATAAGGCAAATACAACCAAGAAGGAATAAGGAGCAAAGCCATCTTACACACATTGTAAGAAGGAAGGCCATGATGATGAAAACTATTGGAAGTTGCATCCAAAATTGAAGTCAAATAGATTTGGTGGAAAGGGAAAGAAAAATAAAGTGGCAACTGTGTAAGAGGACCTTGGATTTGACTTCGGAGACGAGACACAGATCACAGTAGTGGGCATACAAGGTAAATTTTCTCTTCATGCTAATGAAAATTATGAAATGCATGCAAGTAAAATTTCTTCAAATGAGTCTCTTGTTAATGAACGAAACAGGATTGAATTGTTCTATATTATAGTTGCGATGAAGCATACTAAAGTGGAAAATTTGTTTGATCCAGGCTCTCAAGTAAACATGATTCCATAATCCTTGGTTAAGAAATTAGGGTTGAAGACCAAGCCTCATCTAAAACCCTACCCTCTTAGATGGGTGTGTGACCAAACAATGTAGGGCTCGATTTGTGATTGCATCCAAACTAGTATATGAGGTTGACCTTAATGTTGTACCTTTAGATATCTGTGGCATTATATTGGGGAATCCATATATGTATGACATGAAAGAAATTTTCTTTCGCCATGAAAACAAGTATCATGTCATGAAAGATAAGGTGGAATAAATTTTTAGGGATCATCATTCCAAGATCATTGCAAGTCTTATAAGTGTAGGTCAAATTAAGAGATTGATCAATTCCAGCAAAGGGTGCATGCTCATCGTTGTGAGAGAAAAATATGTAGAGACATTTGAAGCTTTCCAAGGTTGTGATCCCACTCATAAAAAATAATTGTATGAAATTATTTCTAACTATAATGGGGTTTTTTAGGAACCAAGTGGGTTTCCTCGAAAGCATGATATCCAACATGAAGTTCACTTGCAACAGGATGCTCCTTTACCAAATATTGGTATGTACAGGTTTTCAGCCATTGAGATGGAGGAGATAAAGAAACAAGTAAAAGAATTTTTGAACCAAGGAGTCATAAGGCAAATTTATTATCCATGTGTCTCACCTGTCGTGTTTGTGCCAAAGAAGGATGGCACATGGAGAATGTGTGTGGAATACAGGGCGCTCAACAAAATAACGTTGAAGAATTGATATCCTCTCCCTCACATTGATGATATATTAGACCAATTGAAAAATGTTGTCTATTTCACAAAACTGGACTTGCGCAGTGGTTATCATTAGGTTAGGATTACAAAATAGGATGTATGGAAGACTGTATTCAAGAAAAAACAATGGTTTTTGAATGGATGGTGATTCCATTCAGATTGTGCAATGCTTCGAACACATTCATGAGGCAATGAATGACATTTTAATACATTTTCTTGATGAAATTCTTGGTTTTAGTAAAATGTGGGAAGATCATGTACGTCATGTTAAAAATATGGTTGATGTTTTGCAAAAAGAAAAATTGTATGTCAAAATGTCTAAGTGTGAATTTGGTAAGACGTCTTTGGCATAATTGGGTCACATTGTTGGAGGTGGATAGTTAAAAATAGATCCTTCTAAATTTGATGTGATTGTAAAGTGGCCGAAACCCACCAATGTTACAAAGGTTTGTGGATTTTTTGGTGCAGTACAATATTGGAGAAGGTTCATTGTCAACTTCTCTGTCATTCCATTCCCCTTGCATTCTTTTATGAGTGTGAAGTAGACTTTTCAGTGGGGAGGAAAGCAATAGAAAGCCTTTGATACATTGAAAGAGAAGATTAGTACCACACCAGTTTTGGCCTTAACTGACCTACAAAAACCTTTTGAGATTGAGACAGATGCATGTGGGTACACCATGGGAGTTGTGTTGATGTAAAAAAATAAACTGGTATGTTACCATTTAGATACGTTCTGCCAAGCTGTTGTGAACTATCCCACATATGAATATGAGTTGTATGCCTTGGTCCAAAGCGTGAAAAAGTGGAAGCACTATTTTATTGGCAAGGAGACCATCATTCACACAGATCTCTAGCCCTTATAGTACCTCCAGTTGCAAACCAATATTCAACAGGCATGTAATTTCATATGGATTGCATTCCTTCAGTGGTTTCATCTGGTAATAAAGTACAAGAAGGGAACTAGCAACAAAGTGGCAGATATTCTCTCTCGCCCTCCTATTTTTGCATCTATTGTTTTGCAAACTGATTCTTTATCTTTTGAAAGTTATGCTGAATATTATGTTGATGATGAATATTTTAAGGAGATTTATACAAAGATGACTCATGGATCATAGGTTTGCAAGGAAAACTGTTGTAACACCTTAGAAAAATTTGTATCCCCACCAATGAAAGAACACATTTAATTAGAGAGGCACATACGTCTCTTGTGTGGGTCATTTCAGTGTAGGGAAAAATTTGTTTCATGGCCTCACACGGAAAACATTGTAACAATATATGTAAAGGGATGTGTGTTGTGTTTAGTTTACAAGCCCACTAATAGAAAATTAGGGCTTTGCACACCACTCCTTGTTCCGAGTCATCCATGGGAAAGTGTGTCAATGGATTTTGTTGGCAGTTTATCTTTTTCAAGGAGAGGTCATGACTATTTGTATGTCGTTGTGGATTGATTTAGTAAAATGTGTGTCTTAATGCCTTGTAAAAAATAGAGCACTACAGAGAAGATTACTCATATCTTCTTCCAATTTGTATGGGTCCACTTTGGGTTTCCCACATCCATTGTGTCCTTGGAGAGTTTTGGACGAGTTTGTGGAGAATGATGGAAACCAAGTTGAAGAGTAGTATGAAATTTCATCTGCAGATTGAAGGGAAAATAGAGGTTGTCAACTACACAGTGATACATTTACTCCAGGGCTATTGTGGCAAGCATCCCAAGTTGTGAGATGAGAAAATTCATTATGTACAACATGCATACGACAGAGGTGTGCATTAATCCACTCATAGCTCATAGTTTGAGACATGATTTGGATATTTTTCAAAGGATCCCTTAGACATTGTCTTTGGGAGAGATGAAGATTCAAGTGAGAAAAATAACAGGGAGAAGGAAAAAAAGGTTCATTTAGCGGATTCATATTATTTACTAGGAAGTGTAGGAGTAATTAGAGAAAAGTAAATCTCAATACAAATCTCGACATGACAAGCACTGAGTTGATCAACAATTTCAAGTTGGAGACAGGGTGTGGCTCCACATCAACAAAGACAAAATGAAATGGGAAGGAAAGAAGTTGAGACCAATTTGATATGGTCCTTTCACCATATTTGAGAATATTGGAGACAATGCATTTCGTCTCGATTTGCCAGCATACATGCAGATGTACTTAGAGGTGAACGTTGAAAATTTGAAGCTTTATGAGCCTCCTTTGATCATGGACACCGAAGAGGTTGGACATATTCCTACAGTGGGCAGTTTCAACTGAATACTTGGAAAAGCTACATGAATATATCATTCTTAACAGGAGAACTAGGACTTCGCAATGGGGAGATGTGGAGTACCTATTAAAAAATATAACTAGGTCATGTGTAATCATGATGTTATTTAATTGATGTAAAGAAGAAAATAAAATTATTTTGTAATGCTTGGGTCATGGGTTTCATGCTCAAGAAATTTTATTTTATAGTTAAGGATCCAATTGTGAGCCTTTAGGGTTGGTCATAAATTCATAAAGTCTATGAAGTCAATGTCATGTATTGAAGACGTGTTACTTATTGTAAAAAGTAATTTTGTTTGAGTCATTAACACTCCAAGACCTTGTCACAAGATATTCCACATGTAGGCCCTTCTAAAAGTATGAAGTTGTTTTTAGGCAAGCATGTCGCCTGGGTACAAGGTGAATTCAACCTATTTTTGAGAGACAATCCACTATACATAGGGAAAGTCAACCTCCATTTGAAGATATTCGATCTCGGATCTGAAATAGAAGAAAAGGTATGAAAAACATAGGAGAAGGAGCCTCACATCAAGCAAAGAGAAGGAAGTTAAGGATCTGAAGTATATTGAGTTGGTTTGGGTATATTTTGGTTGATTACTCCCACACATGTGAAGAAGAGAAGGAATTTTTTCTGCTTCAGGAAGTTGAGTTGTTACAACTATCCTAAAGGACCAAATCAAGGAAGAATAATAAGTCTTTCATCAAGTCGAGTTGAAGAAGAAAGTATCCCCATCCAAGCAAAGTGGTTACAAGATGCAAAAGATGGTTTAAATCCATCACAAGCGCAGAAAATAGGGTTCTTGGTGAAGCCGAGGGCTGCATGTATGATATAAGAAGTCAAGATCTGAAGGATAGCTGAGAAGGAGGGAGAAGTTAACAATTTGACCATTGTTGACTAAAGGAAGAGGAGGAATCCTTGTGAGTTGGTCTTGGAAAGGACAATAGGTCAAGGGTCATGGTATTGGTATTCATCAATTGAAGTTTCTATAAGAATAATAATTCGTTTGGGTTTTCATCTCAAGTTCGAGAGGTTTTGGCCCTGGTTGATTACCAACATTATGTGTCTCTTGTCTCTTTATTGTTTATGCTATGTTAACTGTTTGATGAAGAATAACACTATAATAATCTAAGTAAGAAAAGGTACTAATCTATAGAAGTAAAAAGAATTCACAAACAATTATCATTGATAGAGAAATATCCTAATCATCATGCCCTAGATTTCTCAACACAGTATCAGAGCTAAGGTGACAAATCAAGGAAAGTGCATCTCATCAAGGGAAACACAAGAAATCAAGGGTCAAATATCGAAGGATATCAAAATGAAGTTAAGATCTACAAATAAGTGTCAAAACCCTAGATTGAAGAAGAAGTCTACACTAGAAGAAGTCTTGGGATACTCAAAATAACACAAAGACTCTACTCAAGTTGAAGGGCCCTACAAATAAAAGTTTCTCAAAGACTATTCATCCTAGAGAAGCAAGATCAAGGACATTGTAATTATCTTAAAATGTTCTAAGGAAATTTCCTCTCAGTGAAGCAAGGAATTTACCTTTGAACAAGATCATCCAAGACATCATCAAGAAGTCATCATTGATCATCATCAACAAGGACATCACCATCAAAGGATCTAAAGTGATCTCCCTCTTTGTGGAGTCAAGGATCATTCTTGAAGAGAACTATATTCATCAAGGAGAAGTTCTCTATTATCTATATCATCATCAAGTTTAAGGAAGCAACAAGTGGAAGAAGCATCTTCACAAGCAAGTATATTTACGTCTACACCTGAATTTTTCAAAATTTATTTTTGCAAGGAAAGCAACAAATTGGTTGGTGCTTAAAACTATATTGTACGGAAGAAGAGGATAGATTTGAATATCATTGAAAATGAGGTTATGGATCATGTCAAAGGATCTATCACCAAATTATCAAAAGACTATTCTCAAGCTCTTTCATAGTTTATGAAAGGGGAAGTGAGGTCTTAAAGGATTCTCATAGAATCCATCAAGGATCCCCTCATTCCATATGTATCTAAACTGGACACCTCAAAAGAAATATATGAAAAATTGGTAGAGTTGTTTTCATTAAGCACTGCAGGAGAAGTTATCTCTCTAAGAAAAGAACTCTACAAGCTAAGGATATAAAAAAAAGAAGGAATTTCCTCATAATTTATGAGGATATCTGAAATAAGGGATCAACTTCAAGATCTGGGTGAAATAATATTTGATAAGGAGATGAACACTGTAGTACTAAATGAACTACCAGTGGAGTGGGGTAAATTTGCTTCAAGTATTTATGGGAAGAAAGAATACACTCCGTTCTAGGATCATGGTCTCTATGTAAAATTGAAGAAACTAGGCTGAAGGAAAAAACAGATGTAGGATCAAGTGAGAAAAATCAAGCATATGCTGCTATGATGGAGAGAAGAGGAAAGTCTAGGAAATTTGGTCCTTAGAAAAATAAGAAGAACATGGCTAAGATTCAATGCTATGGATGTTAAGAATATGGCCATTACAAAAGAGATTGTCTTAAGCTCAATAAGGACAATTAAAAAAGAGGAAGAGAAGAATCCCATATCACCGAAGAAGTAGAGGAAGTCGAAAAGAAGAATTCCAAGAAAGAGGAAGTAAACTATCTCTACTATGATTGAGATAATCTTCCTCGCCGAGTTCTTTTCAAGTTCTTGTTTTCATTTTTTCTGTTGTAAGATATAGCTATCATGAATCATGAAGGAAAATGATAGGATGCATCACAACATCATAGAATCATTAAAAGCAAGAGCTCGTGATCATAGAGAAAAATAATTGAAATATAACTCTATGGCATTCACCTATGGAAGGATATATCTCTTGGTAACCTCATTAGAAGAATAAGTTTCACTTATGGGAAAAAGAAGAAAATGTCATCTAGAAAAAATGCTCATCATACATCAGTCAGAAGGGAACATTTGCTAGATGAGTATACTCAATATCCTCTATTGGAATCCTCATCGGAAGGTTCACCAATCAAAAGGAAGTAAGGGCTTCATCAAGAATTCCATCTTGTGGGAATTCATGGGATGATGGTAGGATGAAAAAAGAGGTGAAGTAGATTAAGGGATTGAATTTCTTTCAATGAAGGAAGCTGCTGAAGGAAGTATAGATGACCCAAAGGAGAATGAGGTATGTATCCTTGTATTAAATATTGTAGAGTCATGTCATAAGGTTGCAAGTAACATGGATAAATTCTCTATCTCGAGGGCATGATAAAAATAAATGATCTCCTCCTTAAAAGATGCATCAAGGCATGGGTCACACTTTAAATAGATGAAATCAACATAATATGTCCTCATAAGAAATATGGGTGGTTTACAGTGATTTGTGGAACTCTGATTAAAATTTCCTAGGAAGGAAAATGTGTGAAGAAAGAAGGAAAGAGATTGTGGGATATGCAACCATGAAGAAGGCAATCAACATCCTAGATCTGGAAATTTTGACAAGGATATCTCCATGAAAGATATGAAGACTCTGATGAAGTATGAAAAATAAAGAGACCCTTGACAACATATATCTTTTGGAGATGTGTCAATGTGTATGTAGGATGCTGATGCAAATTAGAACATGTCATGGTGAAAGAGCATAACACAGGTAATTTTGATTTAATTTTCATTTCTTATTTTTGAATAATATCTGGATGGGAATATGCAGGGTTTCCAAGGAAATATTTATGGATGTTTTCCACCACTGATGACCACGTAGCTGGATAAAATATCCTTAAGGAAACATGGCATGAAGAAGGCAACAAAGCATGAAGGAGTACTAGATATGGACTAATGGATCACTTTCCAATGAAAGGAATGATGACATGACTGACTCATGGATGAAACTGATGGATGGTTTGTGCCCTACGAAGAAGTACCATAAAATGTAGAATCCTTGAAAACGAAGAAATTATCATGACCTCAAAGGAAGGAGTTCTACAAGCAGCTAGTTGTCCCATGATATCCACCTAGAGAGTTGTTGGAAGCAAGTCCC
Source organism: Pinus taeda (assembly GCA_000404065.3). Taxonomy (NCBI): domain Eukaryota; kingdom Viridiplantae; phylum Streptophyta; class Pinopsida; order Pinales; family Pinaceae; genus Pinus; species Pinus taeda. The sequence continues at coordinate 50,287 of APFE030033061.1, read as the reverse complement.
TGGTCAAGAGGGAGCTTGGTCAAGTACCCATTTAAGAGGGAGATTGGGTACATTTCTTTATAGGAATGAGTACATTCCTTCAGTGGAATGGATGTCCTCCCTAAATTGAGAGGGAGAGATAGAAAAACCATTCTTTTCTTCACTTGGGAAGACAAAATGGAGGATTGGGTAAACATATGGCATCATATACTCTTTGAGGATGAGTTAGGGAATCCAAGATAAGAGTAGTCGTAGAGGAATGGTATTCTTTGAGGATTGGGAATCCAAGATAAGAATAGTCCTGGTGGAACACACTCTGAGAACCTGGGTAGGGAATGTTCCAAGAGAGACAATGATGAGGGTGTCTATACATCATTGGTCTCACCAACATTGTGTTATGTTCATATGGAGATATAGAGATGTTAGTCAAGGCCTTGCTATGCGACAATGCTCATTGATATGATGCTATACAGATGGGTTACCAATCCAACTCTTCTTATGAGAATTATTCAGATTGAGAATGTCCAAGTACCTTGTATGGATTATGAATACCTCCCTAGTTAAGAGGGAGTGTTAAAAATGTAACTAGGTTTAGTCTACGTAATGACATCTGTAATCATTATTTTAAATAATTTATGCAAAGAAGAAAATAAAATTATTTTGCAATGCTTAAGTCCTGGGTTTCATGCTTAAGGAATTTTATTTTATAGTTAAGGCTCCCAATGTGATCCTTTAGGGTTGGTCATAAAGTCTATGAAGTTAATTTCATGTATTGAATACATGTTACATATTGTAAAAACTATTTTTTTTAGTCATTAAAACTCCAAGACCTTGTCACAAGCTGTTCCTCATGCCAACCCTTCTAAAAGGATGAATATGTTTTTAGAAAATCATGCCGACCCAGATATAAGGTGAAGTCGATCTATTTTTGAGAGACAATCCACTATATATAGAGAAGCTCGACCTCCATTTGAAGATATTCGATTAAGGATTTGAAATAGAATAAAAGGTGCGAAAAACATCGGAGAAGGAGCCTCACATCAAGCGAAGAGAAGGAAGTTAAGGAATCGAAGTATATTGAGTTGGTTTGGGTGTGTTTTGGTTGATTCCTCCGACACATGTGAAGAAGCGAAGGATTGTTTGCTGCTTCAAGAAGCTAATTTTTTACAGTTGTCCTAAAGGACCGAATCAAGGAAGAAGAATAAGTCTTTCATCAAGCCGAGTTGAAGAAGAAAGTCTCCCCATCCAAGCGAAGTAGTTACAAGATGAAAAAGTTGGTCTACATCAATAACACATGTTACAAATAGGGTTCCTAGTGAAGCCGAGGGTTGCAGGTTTTATCTAAGAAGTCAAGATTTGAAGGATAGCCGAGAAGGAGGGAGAAGTCAACAATTTGACCATCGTTGACTAAAGGAAGAGGAGGAATCCTTGTGACTTGGTCTTGGAAAGGTTAATAGGTCAAGGGTCATGGTCTTGGTATTCATCAGTTGAAGTTTATGTAAGAAGATAATTTGTTTAAGTTTTCCTCTTAAGTTGGAGAGGTTTTGGCCTTGGTTGATTGCCTACATTATGTGTCTCTTGTCTCTTTATTATTTATGTTATGGTATTTGTTTGATGAAGAAGAACACTATAATAATCTAAGTAAAGAAAAGGTCCTAATCTAAAGAAGTAAAAATCATTCACAAGCAGTTATTATTGATAGAGAAATCTCCTAATCTTCATGCCCTAAATTTCTCAACAGTACCTTCGTATTGGTTTCAAAGGAATGCATCCAAATAAGGCCCGTTGGATTGAAAAGGAGTAAGTGAGGGAGAATTTCCCTCATTTTCCAATTGACTGATAAGGATTTTGGTGGCCCAAAAGCTCATTAGTTGGGATTAATGATCTAGGAGGATCCTAAAAGGTCAAATTTTCTAAGTCCTAGAAACATAGCAAAATCTATCTCAAATCGACAAGCTTGTCATTATGAATCCAATGGCACAAACGAAACCTAAAACAAACATCGTATGTGAAAGTTATGGACCATAGAAGTTTTTTGGAGACAACTAAAATTTTTGCAGACAAGACCCACACGTGACACATGGCACCATGACATCAGTAGTATGGAAGCTGAAGTCAGCCATAAGGATGCTGATGTTAGTAGGGTGACATGGTCATATAGACAAAGGAGATCCAATTAGGTAATGACACATGTCATGTGACATCAACATGACGTTAGCAACCGAGTCAATCGTACGAACCAACTAGAGCATGCCATGTGGCGCCCAGTCAACATTGTGGGTTTCTGTTAAGGAGGTGATGTTTTGCATTGTTTTGACTACTAATGATGACCAAATTGTTTCATGTTTAAAATGTCTAATGATATCCAAAATGGATGGCGGGAAAAACGTCGGTTAGGGCTAATTTGAATTAAAATAAAAAAAATTGGCCCGACGGCCAATCGTTTGCGGTAACAACTATTAAACGATGAATATATATTATATATTATAATACGCCGATGGGAGTTGAACCCACCCGGTGGGACCGTTGGCCAAACCTACGGTGACGCAATGACACCATAATGATGCCCCCTTACAAATAAAGCAACAACAACAAACAAATCCTCGCGAGTTTGAACAAGGGTTGCCCGGACCCTAATCTAGGCCCTTACCACTGGACCACAGGTGTTGGCCTTTGATTGGTCTACCCACTCAATGGTATTTAAACCAATGGCTATCAAAGTAATGAGGGGGTGTGATGACCCAACCATTGAATGAAACCCACATTGTAGAACTCGACACATAACGCTGAACATGTGAAACTAAGGTAGAGAATATTCTTGGTACATTTAAAGAATATTCCTATAAGGGAATCCCTCACGGAATCTAAAATATTCCCTAGAGCTCTAGAGGTCACAACCATAAAATAGAGTCAACTTTATAGTCATTTTCCATGAGGAGTTCAACGTTGTAGTCAATTTCTTTAGCATAGGTCTAAATTTGTAGGACATCCCTGGAAGTGGAGGTATAAGGTGTCATTTTGTAATTGCATATAATTTGATTTCACTACCAATTAATGAAAGAGGCCTCCCCACATTGGGCAGGGCCTATAGACGTAGCCCACATTGGGTGAAATTTGTTATCAACTTGTTTTTGTGACTTTTTTCTCATCGTTTCTTTTGATTTCCGCTTCTTTTATGTGTATGCTTCACTTGGTGACATGCTCCTTTAAATGCAATTATTTATGCATCATTGAAGTAAAATATCTAGACCAGTTAGTCTTCATAATTGTATTTAAGTCATGATGTAATGTATTTATCAAAAGAAAGAAAAAAATATTATTATAGAAAAAATTGACTTATTAAAGCAAGGGTTTCATGCTTGGGTCAATGATTTTTAGGTCAAAGCCTCCATTTCAGGCTTCTAGGGTTTATGTCAAGAGTCGTTGCCCTTGTCATCATTTAAAAGGCCCTTCTTGGGGTTTATATATCAAGAAATAAATTTATTTTTATGTAAATTAGGTCATTTAGGTCTCCTCCACCAAGTTAGCCTCAAGAAGGATAAGTCATCCTCATCAAGGGAATTCGACCTCACAGATTCACTATATAAAGAAAAAAACTCAACCTCGTTTGGAGTACACTTACTCAAGTTCGATTTGAAATTTGTAAAAGAGAAAGAAGTGTGAAATAGGAATAAGAAGAAGCAAATAAACCTAGAAGAATAAGAGGCCCCAAGCGAAGAAGGAAGACCCTCATTTTCTCTCTATAGTATATCACATGCAAACATATGAAGTTCCAGGAGGGTTGAAATTGCAGGGATGTAGTAGGGCCAAAATTATGAAGATGGGGGCTAAAATTATGACTTAAATTTGGATTGAAGCAGTGTTGACTTTTGTGTTTGGTTCATCATATTGTAAGGTTGAATTAGTGGAGGAGGTAGGTAATTTGGTCTAGTTTAAGGTCTTGGTCTATCTCAATTTGATTTACCATTTTAAGAGTTTGACTGGGTTTTTCCCTATAGAGGGGTTTTAAACCTGAATGAGTGCCTATATCTAGTGTCATTGATCTTCATGTTTTGATTTGATAATTGCTTTATGAAAAGAAGATAAAATAAGAACATAAATAAAGTTAATAAGACAACAAGAATATCACAAGTAATCATCAACATAAGAGAATCTTTTTTCCTTTATGATTTTTTAACGAACTAGAGCATTGGCAGGAAATTTCTTCAACTGATCAAAGCTAGCTGCACACTTCGTTGTCCATTCAAACTTCTTTCCTTTCCTTTGCAAAGATGTGATAGGATAATCAATCTTGGAGAAGTTCCTAATGAACCTTCTGTAATAACATGCTAGTCACATGAATGATCTGACCTCATTCACATTCTTTGGAGCTGGAAACTCCATGGTATCCTTAATCTTTTCTGGATCCACTACTATCCCCTCCTTGGAAACAACATGTCCTAAGTGATGAATCTAAGACTAAAAGAAGCTACATTTGTTAAGATTGGCATACAACTTATGCTCTCTCAACAATCTCAAAATTGTTGCCAAATTCTCTGCATGCTCTTCCTCATCCTTTGAACAGACCAATATACCATCAACAAAGACTATCAAAAAATTATCCAAGTAAGGGCATAAAACACATGAAGGTGGCTGGAGCATTGGTATGACCAAAATGAATGTAATATTCCTAATTGGCTATGGCTAATTGGAATATTCGATTTTGTTCGATTTTTGCCTTCTATAGTTATTTGTAAATAAAAAGTGAGGAAGGGGGAACATAACTCACTTTAGAATAAAAAGTCACTTCCTAGGTAGCACAACGTTGTGAATTAAGGGGGAACCAGGGGGGCCAAAGGGGGACGTAGAAATGGGGCCCACATAGACACATGGAGGGACTACACAGGAGGGAAGGAACACATGGCAAGAAGGGGATCACGCAGGAGAAAGTGAGCCTAGGGATTGTGAGAGGCAGAGGCTATAAAATAGAGAGGAACCCCCTCATTTGGGATCATTCTGGTTATGAGCATTTGTGATAGTTATTTCGTCCTAGAGCACGCTCGCTGTTTAGCTAGTCTGCAACACTGTTTAGTGCATTTACTGTCTCCATTAGAAGATCTCACCCTTAGCCCCAGGGGATTTTGAGTGCCTACTTGGGCAAGGTATTTCCATTGGCATACTGGCAGTAGTTTCATCAACATTTCAGTAGTAGTTTCATCAGCATTTCAGCAGCAGTTTCACCAACGCCTTTGAGGAACTGAGCAGAACCCCAAGGGGGTGATTTTCAGGGGTCGGCCATTTCAAAAATGCTTTCTGGGTTTTTTGAGTAGAGTTTTATTCTAGAGTTTCAGCCCTTTTTGAGGAGGGGAGCAGCCCCAAATCCTCATTCGATTTCCAGTAGCAACAGTAGCATGACAGTTTTCCAGCAGTTGGGATGTAGATCAGTGTGAGGCCATTCTAGGAAATCTTTCTGGGTTTTTCTGGGTTTCTTGAGTAGAGCCCGAATCCAGAGTTTTAGCTTTTTCTAAGGAGGGTAGAAGCCCCAAATCATCATTTTTTTTTTTTTCTAGCAGCAACAATAACATCCACGCAGAGAGGCCATTGTTGTCATTCTAAGAATATTTCTTCACTTGCCTTGTGCAAGTCGAGGTGCCATCTATCTAATCACCTCTTGTACTCATTTATTGCTTAGTATAATAAAATGGCTTAGCATTTCTCGCTGCATTTCTTGTGTATCTGCTTATATTCCCAGTTTACATTATTATATGTTGTTCCACTGTTATTTTATCACTTCTTGGTTATTATATAATTTGCACATATTTGGTTGGAGTTTTTGCTGGGGTTTGAGGAATATTCTAGGTTAGGAATATTATAGTGGTATCAGAGCATAGATTTGGCTCAACCTATGGAGCTAGCTATCTATGACACTAGGGAAAAAATCCTATATCTGTTACAGAGGTCAGAGATACAGAGACACTGGGTGTAGGTTGGAGAATACCTACTGAGAGGGAGATTTTGTTCTTGTGGCAGACGCAAAACAAGAGAAACCTGTGGTAGACACAGAACAGAGAGAGCCAATAGTGGACGCAGAGAAGATGGCAGACGAGGACAAGAAGAGATTTGCGGATATGCTCCTCAAATCAGTGCAGGATCTGTTAAGGGAGATTGAGGTGATGGGGCAGAGATTCACAGTAGTAGAGGCCAGACAGCGGGAGAGTCCATGAGTTTTTAAGATCGATGAGGGATCAGGTGCATCCCATCACTTGCTAGAGCAGCGTGATACTGCGTAGCAGGGGGCCTCACATGCCCCTACATGCTCTACCATGCCCACCTTCTTAGGAGCAGACCAGCAGGAGGCAGAGCTCGGGCATATGGGTGATTATTTTACAGAGTACCAGGCCTATGGGCAAGAGTTCAGGGAAGCCCTCTCATTTAGAGATTTTGTTCAGCTCCAGTGGGATAGCAGACCTTGCGATCATCACAGAGGGTACCGGCATTACCATGATGGCAACACCCACCGTGCATCGAGTAAATTCCACTTGCCTATGTTTGATGGCTCATCAAATAGTTTGGCAAAGTCTTGGGTGGAGAAGCTGGACATTTATTTCCAGCTTAACCAGATGTCGGAGGCAGAGGCCATCAAGGTGGCAACATTGCATTTGGATGGCGAGGCCGAGGATTGGTGGTTCATGGGATGGTTACTTTGGGGCACTCCATGGTGACGTCATATGCCGAGTTTACCAGGAGACTGATGGAGCGATTTGATCGGAGGGATCTAGAGTAGCATTTCGTTGAGCTGACGATGCTCAAACAGATAGGGAGCCCAGAGACCTACATTGCAGATTTCTTGAGGGTCTCCGTGATGGTGCCAGACCTCTCCATGGCATGGAGGGTCTATATGTATGTTGAGGGGTTAGCAGAGCCACTTCTGGGTCTAGTCTGATCCATTAGGCTAGCTACGCTTCAGGACGCTATCAGCACGACCCAGAACTTACAGGATGTCTTACCCCGGACCTAGACACCTTACCCCCAGAGATAGACCTTCCAGTCTAAGGGGAAGGATGTGAGGATTCCACCTCCAAAGGGGAATCTAGGACAAGTACAACTTGACGATGATGCCAGGAGGGAGGTAGAGAAGAAGCGATTGTGCTTCACTTGTCAGGAGCCATGGGCACTATGACATAGATGTGCTGCTGGTAAAGCACATTTTATTGAGGTCTTTTCCGAGAGCAGTGGAGAAGAGGATGACGAGGAGGATGTGGAGGCAGGAGATAGCCATGCTATACAGGTACCTTTGCCACCTCCACCACCACCAGCAGGTGGTGCATCTTTTGCACCCACTGAAGGGGTCCTTACAGAGTTGCGGGGAGTTCCCAAGTATCTAACACTACGCGTATGAGGGACAGTATGTGGTCAGCGCGTATCAGTTTTGGTTGACAGTGGGGCAACCCACAACTTCATTGATGCCCAAGATGGTTGAGCAGAGAGGTATATAGACAAAGAGCTTCGATGGGTTTTCAGTCTTGGTCCCAGGAGATCAGACCATGACGTTTTCTCATTATGTTCTAGAGCTTTCAGTGACGATGGGCACCTACAAATTGACTGACCACTTTTTCTTGGTCGATATTCTGGACACCAACATGATACTGGGTGTTCAGGGGCTTATCACTCTAGGGAAGGCCACAACAGATTGGAAGGCCTTGGAGATGGAGTGGGATGATGAGAAGATAGGAAGGCATGAGAAGATATAGGGACATCACACATATCCGCGTCATACTATCTTGGCTCATCGGATGGAGGTAGTCTTCCAAAAGGGAGACATAGAGTGGGCAGCAGAGCTGCGTGCATCAGAGGCAGGAACTACAGGGCAGATGGTACACCCAGAGATACAATCTATCCTTGATCGATATGCCATAGTGTTTGGGGAGATTCCACCAGGACAGCCACCAGATTGGGGGTTTGAGCACACCATCGAGCTTGAGCAGGGCATACATGCCGTGATTACCACCCCCTATAGGCACCTCAAGACCTATCAGGATGAGATTGAGTGGGCTATCTAGGAGTTGCTTGCATTGCCAGATTTCACGCAGCCATTTGTTTTGGGATGTGATGTGTCGGGAGAGGGGATCAGTATTGATGTAGGGAGGTCAACCTATAGCATTTGAGAGCCGAAAGATCCTTCCACACAAGAGGTTGTATTCCATATACGACAAGGAGATGCTGGCCATCATGCATGCATTGGCAAAGTACCGGGAGTATTTGGTAGGCAACAGGTTCAGGGTGAGGATTAATCACAACAGCCTCAAGTTCTTTTTGGAGCAGAAGAAACTACAGGAGAGGCAACAGAAGTGGATCAGTAAGATCCAAGCATATGACTTTGACATTGAGTATGTCAAAGGTAAGAACAACGTGGTAGCAAATTCCCTTCCACGTCGTCTCTTATGAGCTTGGATATAGATTGGAGGGCTCGACTATTAGTAGACTACTCCAAGGACAGATTTTCATGTGAGGTTTTGGATGGGCAGGTGGCAAATGACAGGTACAGGCTGGTCGATGAGATCATCTACTACAAGGACTGGATCTTCTTAACTGAGGGGTCTCAGCTGAAGAAGAATATACTTAAGGCATCACATGATTCCCGATTGGCACGACATCAGGGTTTTACCAAAACCTACAGGGCCATTAGGGAGAGGTTCTCATGGAAGGGCCTCAAGGAGGACGTACTCCAACACACCCGGGAGTGCGATGTTTGCCAGAGGAACAAGGGAGAGATGAACCATCTCGCAGGATTATTGCAGCCTCTTCCCATTCCGGAGGGGAAACGGGAGAGTATTTCGATGGATTTCATCATATGGTTGCCCATGGTACAGGGCAAGGATTGTATCTTTGTCGTCGTTGATCGACTAACGAAGTACACACATTTATTTTCCATATCCACACACTATACAATAGCACAGGTGGCTGAGATATTCTTCAGGGAGATCTTCAGGCTCCATGGTCTTCCTAAGACCATCGTTAGTGACAGGGACAGCCGTTTCATGGGCGGGTTTTGGCATGAGCTTTTCCGATTGGTGGGGACGGAGTTGACACCGAGTACCAGCTATCACCCACAGACAGACGTATAGACAAAGATAGTTAACAAGTGGCTGGAGGGCTACTTGTGTAACTATGTCAGTGGGCAGCAATGAGCATGGCTGAAGTGGTTGCATTTGGGGGAGTACTGCTACAATACTTCGCATCACATGTCCATTGGTATGTCACCATTCTATGTCTTATATGGGTATCATCCTTTATCTTTTGTCGACGTGATGTTTGGTGATAGCAGGGCTCCTAGAGCCAAGATTTGGATCCAAGAGGGTCAGGATATCCTTTGAGCTGTCAAGGATAACATGGCTACAATGCAGAACTAGCAAAAGCTATATGTCGACAGGGGTAGGGTGGAGAGGCAGTTTGAGGTAGGGGACATGGTCTACCTACGATTACAGCCATACCGACAGTCATCGCTAAAGAAGAAGGGGGATGAGAAGCTCAAGCCCCACTTTTATGGGCCATACAGTGTGATACGCAGGATTGGACAGGTTGCATATGAGTTGGAGCTGCCCCAAGGCAGCAAGATTCATAACATTTTTCATGTATCATGCCTGAAGAATACATTAGGGTAGCAGGTGACCGTGATGGATGAGCTACCACCCATGGATGATGAGGGGAATTTGGTATTGCAACCGGAGGCTAGCATTGACTCTAGGGAAAGATGGTTGCAGAGCAGGACGGTCCGAGAATTCTTGGTGAGGTGGAAGAATTTGCCGGATGAGGATGCCACTTGGGAGAGTGAGGAGATCTTACAAGATCCATCACTTCGGTTGCTTGAGGACAAGCAACATTTTTGCCGGGGGAGACTGTAATATTCCTAATTAGCTATGGCTCATTGGAATATTCGATTTTGTTTGATTTTTGGCTTCTATAGTTATTTGTAAATAAAAAGTGAGGAAGGGGGAACATAACTCACTTTAGAATAAAAATTCACTTCCTAGGTAGCACAACGTTGTGACTTAAGGGGGAACCAAGGGGGCCAAAGGGGGACGTAGAAATGGGGCCCACGTAGACACGTGGAGGGATTGTACAGGAGGGAAGGAACACATGGCAAGAAGGAGATCACGCAGGAGAAAGTGAGCCTAGGGATTGTGAGAGTCAGAGGCTATAAAATACAGAGGAACCCCCTCATTTGGTATCATTCTGGTTATGAGCATTTGTGATAGTCATTTTGACTTAGAGCACGTTGGTTGTTTAGCTAGTTTACAACACTGTTTAGTGCATTGAGTGTCTCCGTTTGGAGATCTCACCCTTAGCCCCGGGGGACTTCGAGTGCTTGCTTGGGCAAGGTATTTTGATTGGTATACTAACAGTAGTTTCATCAGCATTTCAGCAGTAGTTTCATAAAAATTTCAGCAGCAGTTTCATCAACGTCTTTGAGGAACTGCGTAGAACCCCAAGGGGGTGATTTTCGGGGGTCAGCCATTTCACAAAAGCTTTATGGGTTTTTCTGGATTTTTTGAGTAGAGTCCAATTCTAGAGTTTCAACCCTTTCCGAGGAGGGGAGCAGCCCCAAATCCTCATTCAATTTCTAGTAACGAGAGTAGCACGACAGTTTACCAGCAGTTGGGACGCAGATCAGTGTGAGGCCATTCCAGGAAAGCCTTCTGGGTTTTTATGGGTTTCTTGAGTAGAGCCTGAATCTAGAGTTTCAGCTTTTTTGAAGGAGGGAGAAACCCCAAATCAGCATTTGTTTTCTAGCATCAACAACAACATCCACGCAAAGAGGCCATTCTTGTCATTCTGAGAGTATTTCTTCACTTGCCTTGTGCAAGTAGAGGTGCCATATGTCTAATCACCTCTTGTACTCATTTATTTCTCAGTATAATAAAATGGCTTAGCATTTCTCACTGCATTTTTTGTGTAACTGCTTATATTTTCGGTTTACATTATTATATGTGGTTCCACTCTTATTTTATCACTTCTGGGTTATTATATCATTTGCACATATTTGGTTGGAGTTTTTGTTGGGGTTTGAGAAATATTCTAGGTTAGGAATATTATAATGAACCACCACAAACTCATAGTGCCCATACCTTGTACGAAATGCAGCCTTATAAATGCCTTCTTCTTTGATGTGAACCTGATGATATCCTTTCCCAGACCAATATTTGAAAATATTGCAACTCCCTAAAGATGATCAAATAAATCATCAATCTGAGGCAATGGATACCTATTCTTGATGGTCACCTTGTTCAAATGCTTGTAATCAATGCACAATCTGACTGTACCATCCTTCTCCTTTACAAACAACATTGGTGCTCCCTAGGGAGATACACTTGGCCTTATGTATCCTTGATCAAGCACCTATTTAAGCTGCAAATTCAGTTGCACCAACTTGAGAGTGCTCATCCTCTATGGTGCCTTAGATGTTGGTGCTGCTCCAAGCATCAACTCAATGGATAAGTCCACCTCCCTATGAGGAGGCAACTCTGGAATCTCTGCAAAAAACACAACTTGAAACTACTATAAGATTTTATACCTCCTCAGGACTTCACCATCATCATCATCCAACCCTTTGTCACTAGAAATATGAAGTGCATACAATAAACACCATTTCCTGTGGTTGTGCTTAGTTTGCATGGTTGTAACCATTCTCATTAATGTAGGCTTCTTCTTTCCCCACAAGCCTCTCTTTCCTCCATCATTATCCAGGCACTCATTCGCCCTCATAATAATCTACCTTGGTCTTGTGAATAAATGGTCAATCCATACCCAAAAGCATGTTATATGCACCTAAAGGAAGCAAATTCAAGTTTTCTATTGTAGGCAATCCATTAAGCTAAAATGCACAGGATTTCACCCAATGGTGAACTCTTCTCTTGCCAACCTATAGCCAACTGCACCAACCAAGATTCTGCATGCAATTCCTTATCCAAAAACCATTGATCGACAAGTTCAGGTTTAGTATAGCTATAATTTGATCATTGATCAATCAAAATAGAAACAAATTGATCACAAATCTTACCTTCCATCTCGATGATGGATTGATCCAGGTGGATATTTTTGGCCACCCTCCAATTCCACTTGGACCCCCGCCATTGTTTCTTTCAATTTTTTAGTTTCCTTAATTGTAGCACAATTTACTATTTTTAGTAGTTTTTGGGTCCTAAACTTCCAGAGCCGTTTTGAGCCCCTAAACAATGTTTTTTTGGCAATCTACTGCCAGTGATTTTTTATTATCTAAATTCATATTTTTCATTGTATTCCTCGAAGAGATCTTTCCAATGAGTTATCATGTGCATCAAACGGAGATAATTTGACCAAGTCGCAACCCCGGGGAGTTGGTTGTCCAACTCACCTCAACGGGGCCCATAAACCCTTGGTGTTACATCTCCTCGGGTTAGGGTTTTGGTTGTTTATAGTTTTCTCTTATTGTTCAATAATAAAAATGCCATTGAGCCTCATTGTAACATAGTTCAAAGGCATGTAGCCACCACATCTCTTCTCAGAGATAAGCTACCATAGACAGAGCTAATCTTATTTCCATTCTGTTTGAAAGCATATTTCAATATTTGATATTAATGAAATGAAGTTATTTCTACTGAATCTTTGTATTTATGGTCATATCTATAATTTGTTGCGTTCCTATTTAAATCCAGATAATTTGTTTTCTCTCTTTTTCTTTGCATGTCCCCAACAAGGTCGAGATATAAGGAGTTAGGGCTTGAATTGGTCGAACCTTTGCAATACCAGCCTCGCAAATCTTGACAACCTCCCATGGCGAATGAAAAGAAAGACAAGGGGGTAGGGGATTCTATCAAAATCTTTCTCGAGGAAGCGTTCAAGCAACAACGGAATGCGATGATGGACAAAATTTCCCAGATCCTTCAGTGGCTACCTAGGGGTGACGCATTTACTTTCGGCAGCTACTCTAGAAGCGCCACACCCTTTAAGGTACGAGTTAACTTTGACATTCCCATATTTCAGGGTTAGATAGATGCAGACGTTGTAGATAAATGGTTAAATTTTCTAGAAGGATATTTTTCTGTTCATGATTTTTCCAACCGGGAAAATATCACCTTTTCACTTCTCAAAGCAGCCCCCTGTTAGCCTCCTGCTCATAGCAGGTATTCATCTTTCATGATCGACATTTCTACATACCAAATATGTCATACTTTGCATGCTGCAATGTTCCATATTTGCTACTGAGACCAAACAAGTGTCCATGAGAGTGTGCTAGTCTATTTTCCTCTGCTGTATTCTAATTTTTGATGAGTTATTCCATTTTCGAAGAATTTTCAGTTAAAGGGAGGTCCAAACAGCTTAATCTTGATCTCCCTAGGTTTCAATTTCCTGTTGTAGAATATAGAGAATCATTATCTATCCAAACAGCTTAATCTTGGTAGATTCTTAGATAGGTAGAGAAGCAAGGGTGCTCAACAGCCTAATCTGAGCCCCTGTATGTAATACGTATAGATGTAGATAGGAGGACAGTAAAAAAGGAAAAAGTTGAAAAGTTGGGTTTGCTAGTTCAAGTGCACCCAAACCAAAAGAAGAAAAAATGCTAGGTAAAGTAGGCTGGGTAAGTAGTTTTGTGGTTGCAGAAATCAAGCTATGTGATCCATTTCATGTTTTCAAGTGTTACATTTGTCCATATCACAGTTTTTGAGGCACTTTTTCATTTTGATCAGATCAAGCAAGGCATCTCTAACTCCCCCTTAATTTCCTCAGAAATCATTCACTAACATCCCCTCAAGGACCTTGGGATCTGCCCAAAAAGCCCATTTTCACTCCATTCTTGTTAAAAACCAAGTTGACATGTGAGTTGACTTAGTGAAAAGAAGCCACATTTCTTGTGTAAAATTAATCTTTACACAATCCACTCATTTCCCTATGCTTAAGTTTCCATTCTATAAACTTAGCATGCATCCCCTCCTTTGCATTCCAAAGACCTCATATTA
>APFE030033061.1:6976-36315 GCA_000404065.3 Pinus taeda | reverse complement strand
CTATTCTACAAGAAACTATATAAAAACCCCAAAAAACACTAAATATCCCTCCCCATGGCAACTATAGCTATATAAACATAAGTCGGGAAACCTTAGGTCCATCTGGGACCCATTGTTAGCCCCTCCACGTTCGCTACCTTTGGGATGTATTTAACTTCTGGTTAAATAAATAACCATATTAAACCCCCCCCCACACATAAAACCATACCATTACCCTCCGCTCATACATATTACTATGGATTTTGTTTAAACACTTAGTTGAACGAATAACTATGTTCCCGCGCCAAAACACATTAATCTTTAACCTAAAGTCCAAAACCCACCCGAGGCCGTGAATAATTAACGTTTATCGGGCCCGCATTTCTATTAAACCCCGATCACTTTGCCCTCCCGTCCACCGTAGGATCGGCCCTCCCAGATCTAACGACCCTAATGAATATCGGGCGCCCCTTCGTAGTGATACGATAGTACTCGATGGTCAACGGTTTCACTGTCGTACACCGGGACAGCTGTCGGCTGCCTATTGCATTGGGCCGCCCCTGACACATACCACTCCCGTACCAAAAGCGGTCCGAAGCAAACCGCTTACCGCCCTCCCTGCTTGCCTACATCACCGCATGACGATGCCGCCACGTCGCCTGCGACTGTGCTGTACCTGCGCCATGTCACCCGCTGACTCCATCACCCTGCCACTGTGTCATGATGACGTCATCATCCATGTCACCTTGCCACGTCACCCCGATGACATCATCTACTGTACTGGGTCCCACCGCTGACGTCATGCTGACATCACCACTAAAAAAAAAAGGCGCAAAAGGCGAAATCGCTGCTTAGGAAGCCCGAAATGAAAATTAGGGGTAGTTTTTGATGCGCGATTAGCGCTTAGCGCATCGCTAAGAAAAAATGGCCAAAATGGAAAGCCTTAGTCCAACGCATGGTTCACAACAACTATTTTTGCTGTAAAGAGATAAAAGGGGCGATTTAGCAGTTTAAAGAGGATCAACAAAGAAAGAGAGTCCCAATTCAATGAAAAAGAGTATCAACGACGTGTTAAAGTGTATCAGCGAAGGAATTAATAGAATATCAGTGGAGAACTTAATATCAAAGCAGAGGAGCATTAAATACCATCCAAACAAAGTCAATGAATACCAGAACAGAGTTAAAGGCCATTAAAGTCGAGTCATATTAGATTTAATAAAGATCAGAGCCACCTAAGAATAGTAGAACCGACTAAGAGGTGCAGATAAGAGATTGAAGGCACAATGATTGCAGATTTGATAGTAGAGCTACCAAAGGACGCCACATAGCCTCATTTTTTTAAACAACTGCCCCCAACGCAGCATTAGATAGATATGTTTTACATTACTTTCAAGAGAAACTTAGGTTAATTGCAGTTATTTCCTCAGATCTTCTATCAGATCTATTTTTGTAAATATTTTGCCTATAAATACAACCTGAACAATGTAACAAGGGTTGGTTGGTGGGCTGGTTGATGATTTCCTCTTTCTGAACTGCGCTGTAAGATATCAGTCTGTGTTAATACAAATGGCTATTGAAATTCACTGTGTCTGAATGATCTGAAGGTGGATTGGATGTTCTGGGACTTGCTACAGAATTCCCGTGTCATGCTAAGGAACAATAAGTTATACTAAACCGTGTTTTGTATTCTCTATATTTGTTAATTCCATGTATGTTTCATGATCTTAATAATAGAGAAGAAGAATAGCATAGGATTTGCTTGAATGCACCCCATGTTCAGTCTCTGTTGTTAATTATGTTTTCTTCAGGACTAGTCATGAATATGAATTCTTAACTGCTCATGTTCGCACAAGTTCTCTCATTTTGAATACTGTTTAGGAATTCTTAATTGCTCCTGCACAATATTCATTCATTTTCCCTCTGTCAGTATAGTGAGAGATTCTTGATTTCCTTTCATTTCCTGACTTCATTCCATCATTACCATATTTGAAAGTTGTTCCTAGCCTGCCTATCCTGCTCTGTGGTACTACCTTTTCACCAAGAAACTCTTTCAGTAATTACAATTGCAGTGACTCCATTGCCCAATGGAAAAAATAGTTATACACTTGCATCCCAGTTCTGTCTGAGATCACCACCCACCAAACTAAATTAAAACCCATGTGCATCATATCTAGCCTAAAATCATCCCTTAAACAATGCTAAATCCTAAAGAGAGAACCCTCTTTGACTGCTGGTAGGCTAGGACTTGCAGTCCAAAGCTTGGTTTGTGGTTACCTCAGATGTATTCCCTTAGGAGTCAAAGGGAACAACCTGAGTGATAACATAATGGCGACTCCACTGGGGAAAATCATCTGTTCATCACTGTAAATCCCCATTTTTGATCAGTTTTCCTTTAGAATAAGTCTTAAACTTGTTTTGAAAAATCCCAAAAAAATAAAAAAATCTCAAAAAATCTCAAAATATTTTGTTTCTTATTGCATATTTAGTTCTGATCTGTGTGGTGGATAGAGATCAACCCCTTCAAAGTTAATTTATTTATCCACCTGGCGACTCCACATAATCCTCATAATAATGACTCCGCTGGAGAAATGAACCCAAGATAAATATACGAGCAGATCAGGCTTTTGACCTGGATTACTATCCAAGAGGTCATGTTCTTTCTCTTCCATAAAATTTTTCTATGTATATTGTATTTTAAAAATGATTTTAAATTAGATTTTTATGATTTTCCTTTTGAAAATGTTGTTGAAAAGCCTCCTTGCACATTAGAACAGCAACCTTTAAATGCTGCTGAAAATCATCATACAGCCAAGGAGGAAACGAATGTCAAAGCCAATCATTCTATCCTTGTTCATATCGAGCCCATTCAACCAATCCCTGTACAAAATCCCGTGCCTCGTAAGGTTCCTAACAGATATAAGCCTCTTGTTTTTCCTCCCATGGCTTAATCCTTTGCCCAAAAATCATCCTAAGTATCTCCCAAGATTTGAGTATCACCAAGCCTTTGAAGACTATCTTAATATATTTGAAGTGGAAGGACGAGGATGTTAGTATCAGGCTGTTTGCCCTTTCTTTGCAAAGCGAAGTTAGGACTTGGTTTAAAGCATTGCCTGAGGCTAGCATCTCTAATCTTCAGCAGTTTTCCAAGCTCTTCCTTGATAGATGGATGATCAAACTTAATTTCCTCTTGCTCATTGAAGAATATAATCAGTTAGAAAGACGTCCAAATGAATCTGTTCAACAATTTTTTGATTGATATCATTCTATGCCTTTGAATATTAGACCTCCCCCTGATTTAGCTCTATTGCATCATCCAAGAGCTTTTGATGCGGAAATCAAGTTCCTTTTGAGAGAAAGATGCCCGTCCACCATGAAACAAATGCAGGACATAGCTGTGGACGTGGAGGCAAATCTGAAGATGAGAGATGAGAGGCGCAAAGCAGAGCAAGAAGAAAAACTTCATGGTTTGTTACAAAAGTCAGAGGAAATGATCACAATGAAAGTTGAATGCTTAGAGTGCAAGAACACATCTATTGTGCAAGAGGAAAGTAGTGTTATTCATGAACAAACCTGCCACAAAACAGATGACATTTCATACAGCCAGATGTGAAGGAGCAGTCTCCTGATATACTATATGAATATAACAACTTCTCTTCTTTCATCTGCTTGTCAAAATACGATGAGTATGATGATGATTATGAGCCTAATGACCAAATCAGCCTTGCAGAGGAGTCAGAGCCTATTTTGGCAGAAAGCATAGTTCAGGATCAGCAACCTAAAATCAATGATCAACGTGCCTATCTCAGCTATGAAGTAAAGGAGGAAAGCGCAGAAAATTTTGATTTCAGCGAAGGAACTTTACCTTTCTGTGTTGATTCTTTTCAATTTATTAAGGAGAAATATCATGCAACTAATAAGCAAGTGTCAGCAAGTGTTGATATTGATCATCTGGAAGAAGCCCAAATCATTGTTAAAAAAATATTGCCTCTAGTTTTGTAGCCCCAAAGAGCCATCAAATATCAGATTGAGGAAGATTCGAAAGCGGCTGTTCGTGACCAAGTGATCCAAATGGATCCCCTGCCTCTTTGTTTTCAGCCATCTTAGTTTTTCGAAGAAGAAGAGGAGCAGCCTGCGTAGATTAGTCAAGGTCCACATGAGCCTGTTTGTAATAAATTGCAAATATCAGTTCATGTTTTATATGATTCATGTGCTGACAGGGTGTATGATGAAGTAAAGAAGTGATCTTCTCCATTAGCAGGTTGTGTGCCTCAATATCAAAATGTTGATGATATCCAGTTTCGAAGGCATGATAGTGATCCAAAAATTTTGTACAGTTCTTCAATTCAGCCCAGCAATTGTATATATATGTTGCGGGACCCTTTTATACAGTTTCTTGTTTCAGCAAAGAAGGTCAGCAGTTTTCTGATCTTCTCAAAATCTAACAAAGTTATATTTGATGGCAAGATCTCCATTTTTACCACCAGCAAGCACAAACAGCAAATCTCACCGATGTTTGTAATGCTTAAATGGTTGCACTGGCTATTTGATTTCACCTAACAGCAAAGTAAGTGTTGATTAGAGTAGGTAGGTAGGATTTCAATTTTCTGTTTGGATAGCAAGCTTGCTGCAGTTGAAGCCCAAAGTGAAGGCCCTAAGCTCTTCAAGTCTATTGTCATGTTCACAAATAAAGCAGCCAGCAAAGGGAAGTTTTCGAGTACAACAACATCTAAATATTAAGGCATTCTGACTTGCTGTTCTTGACTTTTCGCAAGGAAAAGCCATCCCCAAGTGGAGCCATTGTTAGCCTCTTGCTCATAGCAGGTATTCATCTTTCATGATCGACATTTCTACATACCAAATATGTCATACTTTGCATGCTGCAATGTTCCATATTTGCTACTGAGACCAAAGAAGTGTCCATGAGAGTGTGCTAGTCTAAGTTCCTTTGTTATATTCTAATTTTTGATGAGTTATTCCATTTTTGAAGAATTTTCAGTTAAAGGGAGGTCCAAACAGCTTAATATTGGTCTCCCTAGGTTTCAATTTCCTGTTGTAGAATATAGAGAATCATATCTGTCCAAACAACTTAATCTTGGCAGATTCTTAGATAGGTAGAGAAGCAAGGGTGCTCAACAGCCTAATCTGAGCCCTTGGATGAAATAAGTATAGATGTAGATAGGAGGACGGTAAAAAAGGAAAAAGTTGAAAAGCTGGGTTTGCTATTTCAAGTGCACCCAAACCAAAAGAAGAAAAAATGCTAGGTAAAGTAGGCTGGGTAAGTAGTTTTGTGGTTGCAAAAATCAAGCTATGTGATCCATTTCATGTTTTCAAGTGTTACATTTGTCCAGATCATAGTTTTTGAGGCACTTTTTCATTTTGATCAGATCAAGCAAGGCATCTCTAACTCCCCCTTCATTTCCTCAGAAATA
Source organism: Pinus taeda (assembly GCA_000404065.3). NCBI lineage: Eukaryota > Viridiplantae > Streptophyta > Pinopsida > Pinales > Pinaceae > Pinus > Pinus taeda. The sequence goes on along the minus strand of APFE030033061.1, from coordinate 30,907 downwards.
ATTCACTAACATCCCCTCAACGACCTTGGGATCCGCCCAAAAATCCCATTTTCACTCCATTCTTGTTAAAAACCAAGTTGACATGTGAGTTGACTTAGTGAAAAGAAGCCACATTTCTTGTGTAAAATTAATCTTTACACAATCCACTCATTTCCCTATGCTTAAGTTTCCATTCTATAAACTTAGCATGCATCCCCTGCTTTGCATTCCAAAGACCTCATATTAACATCTAACCCTATTATCTAGCTCCCTAAATCATTTCCCCTACCCCTATTCTACAAGAAACTATATAAAAACCCCAAAAAACACTAAATATCCCTCCCCATGGCAACTATAGCTATATAAACATAAGTCGGGAAACCTTAGGTCCATCTGGGACCCATTGTTAGCCCCTCTGCGTTCACTACCCTTGGGATTTATTCAACTTCTGGTTAAATAAATAACCATATTAAACCCCCTCCACACATAAAACCATACCATTACCCTCCGCTCATACATATTACTATGGATTTCGTTTAAACACTTGGTTGAACGAATAACTATGTTCCCGCGCCAAAACACATTAAACTTTAACCTAAAGTCCAAAACCCACCCGAGGCCGCGAACAATTAACGTTTATTGGGTGCGCATTTCTATTAAACCCAAACCATTTTGCCCTCTCGTTCACCGTAGGATCGGCCCTCCCAGATCCGACGACCCTAATGAATATCAGGTGCCCCTTCGTAGCAGTACAATAGTACCTGATGGTCGACAGTTTCATCGTCGTACACCGAGACAGCTGTCGGCCGCCTATTGCATCGGGCTACCCCTGACACATACCACGCTCATACCAAAAGCGGTCCGATGTAAACCACTTACTGCCCTCCCTGCTTTCCTACGTCACCACATGACGATGTCGCCACGTCGCCTGCCACTGTGCTGTACCTGCGCCATGTCACCCGATGACGCCATCACCTTGCCACCGTGTCATGATGACGTCAACCTGCCACGTCACCCCGCTGATGTCATCCGTCGTACTGGGTCCCATCGCTGACGTCATTGCCAAAAAAAAAGGCGCGAAAGGCGAAATCGTTGCTTAGGAAGCCTGGAATGAAAATCAGGGGTAGTTTTGATGCGCGATTAGCGCTTAGTGCATCGCTAAGAAAAAATGGCCAAAATGGAAAGCCTCAGTCTATCGCATGGTTCACAACAGTTATTTTTTCCGTAAAGAGATAAAAGGGGCGATTTAGCAGTTTAAAGAGGATCAACAGAGAAAGAGAGTCCCGATTCAATGAAAAAGAGTATCAACGGCATGTTAAAGTGTATCAGCGAAGGAATTAATAGAATATCAGTGGATAACTCAATATCAAAGCAGAGGAGCATTAAAGACCATCCAAATAAAGTCAATGAATACTAGAACAGAGTTAAAGGCCATTAAAGCCGAGTCATATAAGATTTAATAAAGATCAGAGCCACCTAAGAACAGTAGAAACGACTAAGAGGTGCAGATAAGAGATTGAAGGCACAGTGATTGCAGATTGGACAGCAGAGCTACCAAAGGACACCACATAGCCTCATTTTTTGAAATAGCTGCCCCCAGCGCAACATTAGATAGATATTTTTTACATTACTTGCAAGATAAGTTAGGTTAATTGCAGTTATTTCCTCAGATCTTCTATTAGATCTATTTTTGTAGATATTTTGCCTATAAATACAACCCTGAACAATGTAACAAGGGTTGGTTGGTGGGTTGGTTGATGATTTCCTCTTTCTGAACTGCGTTGTAAGATATCAGACTGTGTTAATACAAATGGCTGTTGAATTTCACTGTGTCTGAATGATCTGAAGGTGGATTGGATGTTCTGGGACTTGCTACAGAATTCCCATGTCATGCTAAGGAACAATAAGTTATACTAAACCATGTTTTGTATTCTCTATATTTTTTAATTCCATGTATGTTTCATGATCTTAATAACAGAGAAGAAGAATAGCATAGGATTTGCTTGAATGCACCCCATGTTCAGTCTCTGCTGTTAACTATGTTTTCTTCAGGACTAGTCATGAATATGAATTATTAACTGCTCATGTTCGCACTAGTTCTCTCATTTTGAATACTGTTTAGGAATTCTTAATTGCTCCTCCACAATATTCATTCATTTTCCCTCAGTCAGTATAGTGAGAGATTCTTGATTGCCTTTCATTCCCTGACTTCATTCCATCATTACCAGATTTGAAAGTTGTTCCTAGCCTGCCTATCCTGATCTATGGTACTACCTTTTCACCAAGAAACTCTTTTAGTAATTACACTTGCAGTGACTCCATTGCCCAATGGAAAAAACAGTTATACACTTGCATCCCAGTTCTGTCTGAGATCACCACCCACCAAACTAAATTAAAACCCATGTGCATCATATCTAGCCTAAAATCATCCCTTAAACAAAGCTAAATCCCAAAGAGAGAGCCCTCTCTGACTACTGATAGGCTAGGACCTGCAGTCCAAAGCTTGGTTTGTGGTTACCTCGGCCGTATTCCCTTAGGAGTCAAAGGGAACAACCTGAGTGATAAAACCCCCCATGCTAAGGATTGGTGGGAAACCTACTATGAGAAGAAGGATGAAAGTACGAACTCGCTATTTTTAGTCACACACACTTAGAACTCGTTCTGGGATGCCATCAAGGAGAAATACTACCCTGTCAGGAGCTATGAGGATAAATACATAAAGTGGAAAATGTTGCAACATGGAAGGGACCAAGATGTGCCAGAGTTTACCAATGTTTTTCATACCCTTTGCATGAAGTTGGGTATCAAGGATTCTGAGAATAATTTGGTTCTCAAATACCTCTGTTGCCTGCAAAGGTACATCCAAGATAAGATGGAATTCCTAGACATCTCCTCGCTCGGCACGACATACCAATATGCGGTCAAGATTGAGCAAAAGTTTAAATGGAAGAAGCGATACTTTGGATCTGCGAATTCGAAGCAAGGGAAAGGTGTCCCCAAATCTCATAACAAAGTACAAAGCCAAGGCGGGGTGGCCCAGGACAACCCACCAAAGCTACAAGCAAAGAACAATGTCACGAAGCCAAAGAAGGACACGAGAAAGTGGTGTGAGTTCCATAAAAGCTCCACTCACAACACAATTGAGTGTCGGGCCAAGTAGTCACTGGTGGCCAAGCTAAAGGCTTTGGAATCATATGCATGTTATGACTCTGATTTAGAACCCGACAAGGGGAATGAAAAAGGGAAGAAGATTATCAATGCGAAGCCCAATGCCACCATTGCAACCACGAAGATCTAGAAGGAGGAACCTGAAGATCCAAAGGAGGAGGAGTGCCTCTTCCACTGCCAGATGTGGGTAAAGGGTTCCCCGCTACAGTTCATTGTCGATAACGGGAGCCAAAAGAACCTCATTTTGGTAGAGGTCATGAAGCAGCTGGTCTTACCGACCACAACACATCCACAACTGTACACCATCAGGTGGCTTCACCAAGGATGAGATCTTCACATGAGCCAGCAGTGTCACCTCCATACAACATCAAGCCCTTCACGGATGAGGTATTATGTGACGTTGCTCCCCTTGATGTTTGTGATGTATTATTAGGCCAACCATACTTATGGAAGCGACATGATGTGTATGAGTCAAGGCCTTGTGCTATTTTTGTTACTTTGGGAAATAAGTTGTACATGATATTGGATGTAGCACCGCCTACTGCCATCTCTTTGGTTACTGCAAAACAATGCAGTAAGCTCATTTCCAAAACTGGGAAATTTGTTTTCATGATGATATACCCTCAGGGAAAGAAGAAGACGGTGGCCATGACCTCCAGACAGGGCCCCTCCACATGGAAACAATAGATGGAAAAGGTCGTGGAGGAGTACGAGGACATCTTCACCACCCCCACAAGGGTGCCTCTGCACTGTTAGGTCAAGCACTCCATCGATCTGACCCCAAGTGTGTCGCTGCCCAATGGACCAATATATCAACGCTCCATTCTGGAGAATGGAAAAATCAAGAGGCAGATTCAGAAGCTGTTGTAGAAAGGTCACATCCGTCTGAGTTCATCGCCTTGTGGGAGACTGATCATGTTGGTACAGAAGAAGGATGGGACTCAAAGACTCTGTATTGACTAATAGGCGTTGAACAAGATCACTATCTGGAATAGATACCTGATTCCACAGATTGATGACCTTTTGGACCAACCGAAGGGGGCAAAATATTTAAGCAAGATTGACTTGAAGTCCGGCTATCACCAGGTACCAATTGAACTCTCCGATGTGTGGAAGACTACCTTCAAAGCCAAGGAGGGCCTTTTTGAATGGTTGGTTATGCCTTTTGGGTTGACGAATTCTCTTGCAACCTTCATGAGGCTTATGGATGACATCTTGTGGCCATTCAACAACTCATTTGTAGTGGTATACTTGGATGGCATCGTGATCTTCAGCCAGAGTTGGGAAGAGCACCTCCACCACATCCGACAAGTTCTACAAACACTGCGGAAACACAAGTTGTGTGCCAATTTGGAGAAATGCGCTTTTGGCATGACCCAAGTTCAGTATCTGGGATACATTATTGATGAACGGGGGGGTGCATGTGGATCTAGCCAAGATCCAAGCCATTCGAGATTGGCCTGCCCCAACCCCTCTGACAGAGCTCCGTAGCTTTCTGGGTCTTGCCAATTTCTACCTTAGGTTCATGTTAGGATTTTATCATATCACTTGGACCTTGAGTCAAGTCACCAAGGGAGGATCGAAAGAAAAATTCTTTTGGTCTATCTCAACAGAAGGAATTCGCAAAGTTGAAACATCGCCTCTGCTCTGCACTAATGCTCACTTTACCACACTTACAACAGCCATTTGAGATCAGGGCAGATACCTATGACTATGCTATTAGGGCAATCCTTACTCAATAGGGGCATCTAGTGGCATATCATAGTGAGACACTTTCAAACACAGTTAGAAAGTATCCCCCTTATGACAAAGAGATGTATTCCATTGTGTAGGCTTGTCGACAATGGAATCCTTACATTTTGGGAAACGATCATCCACATAGACCACCAACCCCTGTAGTTCATACATACGCAAGGGAAGTTGCAGAATGATCGCCATCAAAAGTGGTCCACATACCTGCAACAGTTCCATTTGAATATCAAGTATAAGAAGGGTAGCACCAATAATGTTGCAGACTTCCTCAGCCGACCACCGATCCTGGAATTAACCACCGTGCTCAACTCTTGTGGGCACAAAAATTTTGATTGGCCACTTCTCTACTAAAGCGACCCATAGTTTGGCCACACATACCAGATGCTCTTAGAGGGTTAGCAAGTTCCAGATTGTCACCTCCAAAATGCCCTGCTATGCCACATGTGACACCTTTGTGTTCCTTCAAGTGAGAGAGTCAAGATGATTTTGGAAGCACACTACAGTAGGGCTATTGGGCATTTTGGGGTTGAGAAAATAGTGGCAGTATTGCAGAAGTATTTATACTGGCTGAATCTTCGACAGGATGTCATGAAGTACATCAGATCCTACACTACCTGCGCCATTGCCAAACTGACCATCAAGAAGCAAGACCTCTATACTTCGTTTCCTACCCCTAGTCGACCTTGGGAATCCATCTCCATGTATTACATGTTGGGCTTTCCTTCTACTAAGCATGGAAATGACTATGTTTTTGTGGACATCGACAGATTCTCAAAGATGGCCATTCTGGCGGCCTACAAGAAGAATATCGCAACAGAAGCCACTGATAAACTCTTCTTTGAACGAGTGTGGGTACACTTTGGGATCCCATATTCTATCAGGTCAGGATACTACGTTCCTCAGTACATTTTGGTCTAGTCTCTAGTTGATGCTGGACACCAAGCTCACTAAGTCCACAACTTTCCATCCCCAAACTGATGGCCAGACAGAGGTCGTCAACAGGATGATTGTACACATTCCGCGCATGTACAACCCAAAGCATCCACACACATGGGATGAGAGCCTTCCATATGTCTAGTACAACTATAACCGGGCTCTCCACAACTCGACCTCACAACTCTTTTCAGGTGGGCTTGGGATTCCAGCCACTATGTCCCATTGATGTGGCCATACCATTTGCAACTACTCAGGTAGATTCAGCTCATGCTTAGTCAGAAACCGATAAGGCATACAACTTCATTGAGCACATACAACATATTTGTCAGTAGGTCCATGACATTCTAGATAAATCAAATTCCAAGTACAAACAACGACATGATCAACATTGGGTGATACACAAGTTTCGGGTGGGCAACAAAGTCTCATTGCATTTGTAGAAGGAACGCCTTACCGAAGCATATCATAAACTCAAACCACTTCGATATGATCCTTACACCATTACCAAGGCTATGGGTGACAATTAATTTGAGCTTATAATTCCCCCATTCCTTAGTCTGCACCCAATGTTCAATGTGGATTGCCTTCGACCATACTTCCCACCACTGTTGGACACATGAGACATTGCAGAACAAATCACGCCTATAGAGTTAAATCTAGATTGCATGGAGCAAGCCACAACTAATCAGATCATGGACACGTAGATCAAGAACACTCGCCATCAGAAGATCCAAATATATCGAGTTGTCAAAGCAGGCCAACTCCTTCACTAGGGAAAGTGGCTCACCAGGGACCAAGTTCAGCAGAAGTTTCCTCATCTCATGGAGGAACTCAACACAATGGGGATCATTGCTTCCTAAGGAGGGAGGAATGATCCAGGTGGATATTGGTGGCCACCCTCCAATTCCAGTTGGACCCGCACCATTGTTTCTTTCAATTTTTCAGTTTCCTTAATTGTAGCATAGTTTACTATTTTTAGCAGTTTTCAGGTCCCAAACTTCCGGAGACGTTTTGAGACCCTAAACAATGTTTTTTTGGCAAACTATTGCCAACAATTTTGTATCTAAAATCATCTTTTTCATCATATTCCTTAGAGATATCTTTCCAACTAGTTATCATGCGCATCAAACGGAGATAGTATGACCAAGTCGCGACCCCAGGAAGTTGGTTGTCCAACTCACCCCAACAAGGTCCATAAACTCTTGGTGTTACATCTCCTCGGGTTAGGGTTTTGGTTGTTTAGGGTTTTATCTTATTTTTCAATAATAAAAAGGCCCTTGAGCCTCATTGTAATGTAGTTTATAGGCATGTAGCTGCCACATATCTTCTCAGAGATAAGCTACCATTGCCTAAGGTAGTCTTATTTCCATTTTGTTTGTAAGCATATTTCAGTATTTGATATTAATGAAATGAAGTGTTATTTCTACTACATCTTTGTATTTATGGTTATATCTATAATTCGTTGTATTCTTGTTTAAATCTGGATCATGGATGCTTGTTGGTTTGCCTACCTGTTATCAATTGCTGCATAGATCTAGGGAATGATCTGAGCTACATTCCCAATAGTCTACACCTCTTGAGCACTGTAGATTTTAGGTCTAGCACCTTGATATAATAGAGAATCCCTCTTTCGATGGTCTCCACCACAATTCTAACACCTCAATGGTTCTATGCCACTGCCTTTATTCTACTGCTCTAAACACTGAGACCCATGTCCTTTCTCAACTGGATTGGACTTCTTATGAGGAGCCATATTTTCCTTCTCACTTGCATCCTGATATTTTCCTCACTTCTTGGGCCATTTTCCTTTAGTGATCTTTCTACCCTTCTAATCAAGTTGGAACTTAGGCTAGCGCATTGAATGCTCATAGTAATGCTTCAACTTTCTGATGGATTCCTCCAATGATTGAGGCTCATCAAACTCAATTTTGTCTTTGAATGATAATGGAAATCCAGTAATGAACCTTTGGGTATTTTCTTTCTCATCCTTGATATATGGCACATATCTCATTACATGTAGAAATATGGTTGTATATTCTTCATGTGACATGGAATGCATCCTCACACGCTTAACATATTCCCACCATATATATGATTTTCCTTTGAGACTAAAAGTAACGATCTTGGCTTTCATATTATTTGATTAATAATGAAGTCTAAATTTTTTTCTCATTCCAACCAACCATGCTTCTACATATTCTAATTTTGTCATCTCACCATCAAAAGTAGAAGGCTTGGATTTCTTGAATTCCTCAAGAAATACTCCTTTTGACTCCTCTTATGATGATGATGGTCATGATGGCGATGTTGTCTCCAAGAAGTAGAGATAAAATAAAATCCATGCATAGTAGCCCTCTTTCCAGGTGTACTCAAGGATCTACCACTCTTTATTGTATCTGTTAGAGTCATATGCTATAGTAATCAAAGTCAGGTTTAGTATTTTCATCATTTTGGTCAATTTGTAAAGTGTTGTTATGATCTCATAAATATCAAGTACTTACTTTTTGTGAAGAGTGTGAGATTAGAGTTTTGTCACTACTTCTTATGTATGGAGGTTCAAAGAAGGTAGTTGAGATTTTCAACATCATCCATCAACCACCTTACATAGCCAGACTTCAACACTTGGCCAAACCCATGCAAGTGAAGTTTCGTTGCGCTCAGTCACCTTTTTTTTTCTGTAGGTGATGATTTTCAAGAATGGAGGTTTTTAGTTTGAACAAATGTCTTCTAATAGGTATTTGATGTTTTATAGGTTGTCTTCCACCTGTTTAACACATTTGGAAATCCAGGAGATGGTCAAAAGTATGAGAATGGTGAATTCATTGCATTTTTGTTGCACCTTTTCTAAAGGAGGAAGTAATGCAACAAATTTTCTGTGCTTCTGCACAATTAACAATTTAACCTTTCAACCCAAATCCAGACCTTTTTAAATCAGTTTATATGGTTATGACAAGTGTCCTTAAGTGTCTTGCAGATTCACATCCACGGGTTTTATATCTTCCTTTCAATATGTTCAAGTTTAGTCACAAGTGTATGAAAAGATGCCAGGACGATTTGATTATTGATTTGGTATGTTGAAGGATGATGTGTAGATTGATACAAGTTCATTAGTATGCTCAGAAGACATCAAGATTCAACCATTGATTATATAATATGAAAAGGAAGTTCACTGCACACTAATTGTTTTCATCATCATTTTCAAAATTGGATTTTGAACATTGGGAAAATAAATTTAAAAAACCCAAAGAGAATTTTGTCAAAAACAAGCTAAATAAAAAAAAACTCCTTCAGTTTTTTCATAGGTGTCATTTATTGGAATATTAGAATGAATCTTTACAACCTATTTTTTAGATTTCGTCATTTCATTTTTTAGCCATGATCTTTGGGCACAAATTCTGAGGATATGGAGAAGCATTTTTGAAAACTGAGAAAGGTTTCTCTCAAGAACAAGATCTTCTACAAAAACCTCCTTCAGTTTTGTAACAACTATCATTAGTCAAGATATATGATCTAATATTTGACCTCTATGTTCCAGAAATTTGATCCCTTTTTCCTAGTAGGCAGCGCTAAACTTTAATGTAAATGATTCTATATTTGGAGAAGTAGTTGAACTCGACCTCCTTAGCTTGGGAAAGAGTTTTTCCTATATATGTTGTAAATTTCTATGAGAAATGGTTTGGTTGGTCAGTGTATGATAGAGAAAATACATTGAGCATTGTACAATTCCATTTGAAATTTTCAGTGAATGATGAAGGTCAAAGTCTACTTGTTTAGGGATTCCTATGTCAATCATTTATGGTGATGTCTATCTCCTATTTGTGTTTTTTTATATTTTGTTATGGCCATGCTTAAATGTTATATCTTAAGTGTAAATAAATTTATTTCATAATTCACTTTCAGGTGCTCTGCTATAAGTAGCTAAACATTTCAACATTTTTTTCCTCTACCATAATATCTAAAATTCATCCTTGGCTAGATGTTTTAGGTATTATCAATTTCATTCTTCATATACTCAACTCTTTACAATGAAATTTGACAAAGACACCATAAAGGATTTCCTACCTTTCCCTCTCCCCTACGATCAAAATATTAAAATTATTCTACCTTGATCTATAGACCTAACCTAAGATCTAGAAGATTTCATAAGAGAGATCTCTCTATGGGTTTGGAAGGGCTAGCTTCCAACCCTAAATTTTGGTTTTTTGTTACCTTTGGGTTCCTCCCCTCAGCCTGGAGGAATTATGAAGTGCTAACATAGTGGCACCATTTCTGGGGAGTGAAAGGTTCCATCTTCCCTGAGAATGAACCATCAAGTTTCAGATCTAATTATTGATGGTGAACATTGATTAGACATAAGAAGGTTGTGCATTGTTCATTGGCAGCTCCATTTTCAAGCAATACAAAATTCAGAATATCCATGGTGACTCCACTATCCAAAAAATTCAGAGTTTAAAGTACAAATCCATTTTCCTAATCAATCAAGATGACAGGGTATGTGGAAAATCCTATTTCTATTGAAGTTTTTAAGGAATATTGGGATAATTTTTATGATGATCATATTGATGAAGTTTTTCAAGCTTTTTCTCTATTTATTTAAATTCATGCAAATGTTCTTCCATAGATAAAGCTCATTTTCTTGGAAAAATTATTCTAAAACTTGAGAGAGATGTTGAGGTCTTAGAGGCCCAAATACAGTCCCATAACTTCCAAGGTCAGAGCCAATATTTTGAAAGATTTTTCCAGCCAAAAAAAAGGAGGCAGTGTTGCCCTTGTTTCTCATGATGGAAGAATGTTTTTCTTTGAACATGAATTTGACAATTCAAAGTTGAAGTCATGGTTTGACAAAGAGAATACATATGAAAAATTCAATCTTGATGATCTAGTCAATGAATACCTTGAGGATCATTGAAAAAATCATGTATTCATGATCCTATAGCTCACTATATGGAAGGTTTTTTCAGATTGTGTTTTCAATCATGTTTTCAATATGGAGACTAGATGCGTCATGAGTTTCCACCGCCATTACATTGTCCAATTTCTATATGGTGCAAGCATAGTCAAGAAATCCACTTATTTCAACAAATACTTGATTGGCTTCACTAACATTTTTGTATCACTTGACTTTCGTAGCTCTTCAATAGGTTAGAGTATGAAATGGTGTAAAATAATCTTGTTGGGAAATTATTTATTTCATATTTCAGTTTCAGTTTCTAGCATGTACAATTTTGGTCAATTAGATTGCAGGTCATAGTTTGCAAGTTGTAGTCTTCAAGGTTGGGAGAAGCCCAAAGGATCAGGCACATGGTCTATGATTTTGTTTGGCACCTCACAGGGAGTATTTTTTCCCCTTTGGATCCAATGTTAGAGTCCTATGCGCTAATAATCAAAGTCAGGTTTATTCTTTTCATCATTTTGGTCAATTTGTAAAGTGTTGCTATGATTTCATAGAGATAAAGTCCTTAGTTTTTGTGAAGAGTGCGAGATCAGAGTTTTGGCACTCCTTCTCATGTATGGAGGTTAAAATAAGGTAATTGATATTTTCAACGTCATTCATCAACCTTCTTACCTAGCTAGATACTTACACACTTGGCCAAATCCATGCAAGTGAAGTTTTGTTGCTTTTAGTCATTGTGTTTTTCTGTAGGTGATGGTTTTCAAGAATGGAGGTTTGCAGTTTGAACATATCTCTTCTAATAGGTATATGGTTTTTTAGAGACCGTCTTCTACCTGTATGACACATTCATAAATCCAGGAGATGGTAAAAAATATGAGAATGGTGAATTCATTGCGTTTTTGCTGCATTTTTCTTGAAGGAAGAAGTAACTCAACAAATTTGTTGTGCTTCTACAAAGTCAATAATTTAACCTTTAAAACTAACTCTATACCTCTTGAAATCAGTTTATATGGTTATGAAAAGTGTCCTTAAGTGTCTTGCAGATTCACATCCACATGTTTTATATTTTCCTTTTAACATGTGCAAGTTTAGTCATCGGTGTATGAAAAGAAGCGAGGATGATAAGAATATTGTTTTGGTATGTTGAAGAATGATGTATAGACTAATGAAAGTTCATTAGTATTCTCAAAAGACATCAACATTCAAGAATTGATTATATAGTATGAAAAGGAAGTTTGCTGCGCACAGACTGTTTTAGTACTCATTTTCAAAATCAGATTCTGAACAACAGGAAATGAGATTTTAAAAACCCAAAGAGGTTTTTGTAAAAAACGAGCTAAATAAAAAAATTTCCTTTAGTTTCTTCACAGATTTCATATGTTAGAATATTTGAATGAGTTTTATAGTCTATTTTTTAGATTTCATCATTTCTTGTTTTAGCCATAATCTTTGGGCAAGGATTATGAGGAGATGGAGAAGAATATTAGAAAACTGAGAAAGGTTTCTCTCAAGAACAAGATCATATACAAAATCCTCCATTTTTTAAAATGTCATGATTAAATAGATATGATCTAGTATTTGACCCCTATTTTCTAGAAATTTGATCCCTCTTTCTTAGCAGACAATTTTAAATTTTAATGAAATTGATTCTATCTTTGGGGAAATCGTTTAACTTGAACTCCTTAGATTTGGAAAGAGTTTTTCCTATATATTTGGTAAATTTATATGAGAAAGGGGTTGGTTGGTGGGTGTGTGATAGAGAAAAGACGTTGTGCATTGTACAGTTCCATTTGAAAATTTCAGTGGATGATGAAGGCCGAAGTTTACTTGTTCAAGAAATTTATGGTGATATTTATCTCCTGTTTATGTTTTTTTATATTTTGTTATGGACATTCTCAAATGTTATGTCTTCGGTGTTTAGTTAAACAAATTTATTTCATAATTCACTTCCAGGCGCTCTGCTATAAGTAACTAAACACTTCAATTTTTTTTTCCTCCACCATAATATCTAAAATTCATCCTTAGATAGATGCTTTAGATATTATTAGTTTAATTATTCCTCTACTCACATCTCTACAAAGAAATTTGAAAAAGACACAATATAGGATTTCCTACCTTGCCCCTCTCTATGGATTCCTCATTTTCCCACCATAGCACTAAAAATGTTTTGCTTAATTTGACTCCATGCCCAATGTAATTTCCCTATCCCCTCCCATCAAACTATTAAATTATTCTACCTTGATCTACAGACCTAGCCTAATATCTAGAGTATTTCATAAGAGAGATCCCTCTCTAGGTTTGGAAGGCTAGCTTCCAGCCCTAAAGTTTGGTTTGTGGTTACCTTTGGTTTCCTCTCCTCAGCATGGAGGAATTAAAAAGTTCTAATAGTATCATCATGGTCCATCTTGTAACTTTTTTGAAACCAAATTCCATCTAACCCATTAATATTTTCTTCTTGTCTATCTGCATCATTGGTCCCCAATTGTCCATGCTTCTGAAAATCTAAAAGGCTTTGAATAATAACTACATTAACCTCAACTTGATTCTCTTGATCTTTTGCAAGAATTTCCTATGCTTCAATAAACCATTAAATATCATCTTTACAAATTCTAATCTCTTCCCTCAAAATTCTTAATGTGTCTTCTAGATCAAGAGAGTCTCCCTCTCCATTCTGCTCAACTGATTTCTCCCATCCCAAGGGTTTCTTTTCTGCCTTGCGCAGGGAGTCATATGAACTATACTCACCCAATTTTCTCTTCATATACTAACCTTCTATTTTCGTGCAACATACGACTATGAGATAAATCAAATAAAAGGCATAATCAAAAGCTTTACCTCAATTTATTTCTATTGAGGCTATTGCATCTCCATAGGTCAATCTAGATTAGCATGATACATAATAATATTAAGAGCATATCAATTCATACATGAATCAAAATAATGATACCAAAACTGTAATCACAACAAGTACATGGATAAAATAGCAATACCAATAAAATAATTGACATTCATGCATGATAAACATATAGACATATGCATAACAATCTGCATTTACCTCGAGGTTCAATTATGTGAACTTGCTCTAATACACCAGACCCCACATTTACCCACTTTTACAAACTTACCAGGGTAAACATGAGCTGGGAGCTACTATGAAAGATCCAATTTCCAAGATTCAGTTATGGAAATGGGGTCCACTTGTCCAAAACTTCCTGCAACCACCCATAGGCAAATGTTCACACTGCTATTAGTCAAACTTCTCTTGGTGATCATTTCCTTGAGCTCAACCTAGATTTACTTCCTAGATGCACACATGCAAACCTACCATTGCAATTAGAGAGATCCACTCGCACACATAACACATCCTTTGTGCCACTGTGACTGAGATTTCCTCACCCTATGCATGCAACCATGGGCTTAATTCCTAAATTTTAGGGCTAGCGTTCAATCCACTACCCAAACTTTTATATAACTCTACCAATATTATGTACAAGTTTGTACACATTTTTCTCAAGCTTTGTTCCTACTCATACTTTCCTAACACATGTTATTCATTTATAAAAACACTTTGTGACTATGGTACCTGTAGGTTATGAATGTATCATAGTTCATTGTTTCATAGTTTTATTAGATGTTCATCAATAAGGCTTACTTCCCTCTCATACTAGCTGCAATAAACACATATGATCTCATGCATTCATATAGATTATCCAGGAGCCTATAACACTGTGTGCAAGATCAATAACAAGATTACTTCAAATAATAAGAAAAATACCATGCATGTAGCAAGCATTTAATGAAAATAAATCCATGACAAACCACTCACATAATTAAATCAAAACTTATGCTCATTGATCTTCATTAAAGTATAACACATAATAACATATGCATAACACTAACCAAGTTAGGGACTTCCACATTCTACTTGACCATAGGTTGGGGTTGAATTGATTATTTCTCCTAGCCCAATCACCCCCATGCCATATTCCAAGCTTGAATTTGGGATTACATGGGATAAACCAAAACATAACCATATAGGGAATCCAGAGGAAAACCACCCCCACCATCATGCCACAATGATTTCACCTAATAACATGTCCCAAAATCACCAAAACCAATATAAGCTTGGGTGCCTCTAAATATATTCACCATACCCAGAGGAATTTCTTATCTCCACCCACCTATTAAGATCTTACCTAGAGAAAACCATATCCACTCTCAACCCTTGGGATTTTCCTCAAGCTACCTCAACCATGATCCAAAATCTGCTGGCAATCTAAAGCTCAACCAAATAGGGAACCCACTACATCATGGTTATCCAGGAAATGGCATAAGGAAAGGATGTACATGACTGTCAATCCATACAAATCCAAAGCTAATGACAAAAAAATATGACCAACAAAACAAAGCATGAACCATGCATTCAAATCCTAGTAAGATAATCAAACATGCACACTGTTACCCGCAAAAATCCTCCTGCTGGCTGCTCTTTTCTTTGTTCTTTTCTGCCCTTGCTAACTATTGCTCACACCTTCTTCTTGGCTACCACTCGAAATATTCTTCCGCTACTTTATTTATTTGGTTGTTCCTTGCTTGTCTTCCTTGTGCTCCAAGTGCTCTAGCGTTCTCTCCTTTCTCCTTGCTTCTCCAAAAAGAGAATGCTAAAATGTTGTCTCTCCAATTTTCTTTTCTTTTCCTTCTCATTTTTCCTTCATTTTTTCTTGCATGCATATTATTTTACTATTTTTATCCTTTTCTCGTCTCTTCCTCTTCCCCACTTACTGAAGTGGGATTTCTTTCATTTTCTTTTATTTATTTTACATTTTGCCTCATGTCCTTACTAATCTATAATACTTAATTTTCTATTTATTTCCCTTTTCCTTTTCCAATGCAAATTTCCATAACCAGTAAATAATTAACCACAAGTGGATCCCAATATAATGTTTTTCCCCTCATTCAAGTTGGAATACGTGTCCCATGAAGTTGGTTTTTTATTTTATAATGTCAATGCATTATTTATTTACATGGATTTTAACTGGGGGTTGTTGTAGTTGGGTTCTATTGATTCATGCATATGACACTAGGGGACATGTCTTCAACTGGTAAATTTTTTTGGCATCCTCCATTAGATCTAATGCCCAAGCAATGAAAAATCCACTAGATATGGGGTAGTCAAAATTTTATATGTCATCTTACTTGTTGGATGTTGTGTGTGCAAAATGTGATTTTGAAGGACTAGGTTTGAAATGGAGTCCTCATCAAGAACTACCCATGCAAATATATTTTAAGAGTTTGTGGAACATAAGATATAGGGAAATGTATGAGAATATTGTTGAATATTTCATCTCTCCCTTATATAATCTAATTTTTGGCATAGAGCCTCCATGCATGTCAAATAGAGCTAGAGCTTCTCTACATGATATTGCAAATTGGTTTCCTCTTAGTGTTTCCACTTACATCAATGTATGTGATGCTTACAAGCCTCCACACGATCTTCCCACATTTATCGTAGACAAGGTAGTGTTACATGAGGTTGCCTATTGATCAGGTGCTCAAAATTAGGCTAAAAAATAAAAGTGTCTAAATCTTGATAAAATTATATTCAGATCGAAGAGATCGTCATTCTCATTCCAACAGTGTGAATGAAATTCAAATCGGAGCTCATATGTAGAAGTTAGAGCAAGTCAAAATTCAAGTTTGACTTGGACACATGGCAGCATTAGATGATGTGGCAAGGCCCTTCAACGAATGGGGAGACACCAAGTGGCAGGTCACCATTGGCCCCCGCATATCGCAAATTTCATGTCGCAGGTGGGTCGGCATTAAAAATCAACCCTAGAATAGCCAAGGTGCAATGCGATAAGGCAGGTGGGAAGGCATTAAAGAATCAGCCCTAAGCAGGGAAGGGTTGTGATGTGATGGATCATAGATCGCAATAAAATTTTGCAAAAGACAGGCAGAAAGGAATTAAGGGATCGGTCTCAGAGTTGTGATGCGATGGATCACAAATCGCAATCGCACTTTATAGAAAAACATAAGTCCCACATATATGGACCATCGATACTCTACCGAATTGCGATTTACGAAAGGATCCTGGATACGATATGTTTGTCGGTTGCGGTTAATACTTCTGTCGGGTCCACCACGTCACAATTGCACCTTGCTCGTTGTGTTCACAGATTATAAAGCCTGCTGGTTTTCTCATCGATTGCGATTTGCGATAAGATAGTCGATCGATAGATTATGGCCTACCGCGCACCGAAATATTTGCCTAGTTAGCGCGTTTTTGGGGATAATTTGTAGGATCATGCCAGAAATGGGGCAATTTGTGGAGTGAATATTGGGAGAACTAGGAGAATTCATAACTTCTTCAATTTTCCACCAAACTAGATGTAAAAAGAGGCTAGACAACCATTTTTTAGGATTCTGGACTGATTGGAGTAGGTTGCATAAGCATTTAAGCATTGTAAACAATCTTTTTACACTTTTGAGCATAATAGAGAAGCCCAAGCCATTGGAAGCTGGACCAAGGAGATATAGCCTAGGAGGGGTGAAATCCTTTATCATGTTCATGTTGTAATGTGTTTTTGATGAAGTTTTGTACATGTTTATGATGTTGTTCAGTTTCTTATTTATGTTAAATTGCTCATAAAATTAACATAAAAACACTCCATTTCACTTGCAAAAATTAGTGAATCCTTAAGCACAATGAAAGCATTTTGTTTTTAATCTGAGGAGGCTCTTAGAACAACAATATAATATTCTAAATCAGATCAATTTGGTATCAGAGCACTAGGTTTTCTTTGTGAAAGAAGGATTCAATTGTTTGCAAGTTTATGTCATGCTTACAAAGTTAAAACTCAAAAGAGGTGAAGGAAAGCTGGTTGGAAGCCCTGCAATTGGGTCAAGAGGAAGGAGAGTAAGGTTGCCATAATCTCCAACACCAATTCAACCTCGAGTTGCAGTTTAGACTCCAGAGATCATGTCTCATGAAGAAGAACCTACAAACATGAAAAAAGATGAGAAGACCTTCAGAAAGGATTTCTTTGATATGACAGAGATTGTGAAGGTCCTCTATGAAGAGAGGAATACCAGGTTGCAAGGGGAAAGTTCAAAACCTCCAAAAGGATAAGGCTCTTAAGCAGGAGGTAATGGAAATGGAGACAAACCTCCACCCTCTCCACCATATTCTTCATCTTCTTCTTCACAAGCATCTTCACCCTCTTCCACTAACACAACCCTTACTCATACTCATCATCATTCTTCAAAAAGAACTAGTAAATCACCTTTTTTAAAACTTGATGTTAAATTTGAGTTGCCCATGTATAATTGTGAAGTGAATGCAAAGAATCTTGATAATTGGACTTGTCAGTTGGAGGTATATTGTAGGATCCAAAACCTTCAAGAGGATGACATAAAGATTCAGTTAGCTTCCCTGAGAATGGAGGGTGTAACACTAGTATGGTGGGAATCAAATACCCAAGAGGAGATTAAAAAACATAGTAAGATCTCAATTTCTTGGAATGATTTCATTGCTTCAATCAAAAGACAATTCTACCCTCTAGCTTTATGAAGAAACCCATCCTGAATTGGCAGAATTTTAGACAGCTTAAAGGTAAAAATGTGCAATATTACACCCAAGAATTCAAAAAAAGGTCTTTGATGTTGGGTGTAGATTTGCAATCACAGGACACATTGCTGAAGTACATAGGGGGTTTACATAGTTACCTTAGGCATACTATCTTAATTTTTAATCCCAATAATCTAGATGATGTGTGTGTGCAAGCCACTCATCTTGAGGCAAGAGGGAAAAACACCTGACAAGAAGGTAGTAAAACGCCATTTAAGAGTAAAGGAAAGGAAAATGCTTTCAAAGGGAGGCAAAGAAAAAAGTGTCTATCAAAAAATAAGGAGAGAAAATTTCATGCAAACATTGTTCCAGAGAGGGTCACGACGAAGCTCATTGTTGGAAGCTTCATATTGAAATGAGACCAAAGAAAAACAACAAAAAGGGAAAACAAAAGACAACTGAAACCACTCAATAGGATTTGGGATCTGATTCAAGCGATGAAACTAAAATCACATCCATTGGGTTAAAAGGAAAATAATCCATTGCCAGCACTAGTTCTTTAGACTTGCAAAATGAAACTCCAAACAGAAAGAGGAGAATGGAAATTTTTCACATAAGGGTGATATCAAAACATAACAAGATTGATACATTGTTTGATAGTGGTTCTCAAGCCAATCTTATCTCTAAAAACATTGTCAAAAGTTTAAATTTGGAAATTGTTCCACATCATAAACCGTATCAACTTGGATGGGTGTGTGACAATGCGCAATTGCAGGTTACGAGAAAGTGTAAAATGAAATTTGTCATTACTGCAAATTTCATAGATGAAGTGGAGCTTGACGTTGTGTCGTTAGATATCTGTGGCATAGTTTTGGGCAGCTCGTACCTTTATGATAGAAAATATATCTTCCATAGACATGAAAATAAATATCATTTATTCAAAGATGGAGTAGAATATATTGTGAGAGCTCATAGCAAGAAAATAAATCTTTCGCTTGTTAATGCAGGGAAGATGAAATTACTAGTAAATTTGAGCAAGAATTTTGTGCATCTCATGATCAAACTTAGGAATGATGTTGATAATGAAGCTTTTAAAGCTTGTGATTTGAATTTGAAATCTGAATTGGTTTTCGTAGTTAACCAATATGATGAGATGTTTCAGGAACCAAAGGGATTACCTCCCAAGAGAGGAATCCAACATGAGATACAATTGCAACAAAATTGCCCTCTTCCTAACATTGGCATGTACAGGATGTCAGTGATGGAAAGTGCAGAAATTAAGAAGAAAATTCAAGAGTTGTTGAAAAAAGGGATCATTAGACCATCTTCCTCACCATGTGGTTCACCTATTGTCTTGGTGCCAAAGAAGGATGGAACATGGCGCATGTGTGTGGACTTTCGCGCATTAAACAAAATTACGGTAAAGAACCATTATCCACTACCCATAATAGATGATTTACTTGATCAATTGAAAGATGAAAAATATTTTACTAAGTTGGACTTAAGAAGTGGCTGCCATCAAATTAGAATAGCTAAAGGAGACATTTGGAATACAACATTCAAAACAAAACAAGGTTTTTTTGAATGGCTAGTTATGTCGTTTGGTTTAGGTTATGCCCCCCTACATTCATGCATGTGATGAATGATGTATTGAGGCCATTTCTTGATGTGTTTGTCATAGTCTACTTAGATTCCATTTTAATTTTCAGTAAATCTTGTAATGAACATGTCATACATGTAAGAAAAGTATTTGATGTCTTGAAAAAAGAACAGTTGCATCTTAAGATGTCAAAGTGCGAATTTGGAAAAACTTCTTTAGTTTCCTTGGGTCATATTGTTGGAGGAGATGAGTTGAAAATAGATCCCTCCAAGGTTGACGTCATTGTAAGACAGTTCCAGAGGTAAGAATTTTTTTTGGAGCAACCCAATATTGGAGGAAATTCATTGCTAATTTCTCTCTTATAGCAGCTCTTTTGCATGCGTTGAAAAGCATGAAAAATGTTTTTCAGTGGGGAGGCAAACAACAAAAGGCCTTTGATGTGTTGAAGGAAAATATTAGCACAAATCCAGTACTCGCACTTCCATACTTGAGACAGTCATTTGAGATTCAGACTGATGCTAGTGATTATGCTATGGGTGTAGTCATCATGCAACATTCCTATCTGTTTTCATTTAGAAACTTTTAATGGTGCAGTGATTAACTATCCTACATATAACAAAGAATTGTATGCATTGGTGTGAAGTGTGAAAAAACTGAAACACTACTTGATGGGTAAGGAAACATTAATTCACACTGATCATTAACCATTGCAATACCTGCAATCATAATCAAAGTTGCAACAATCAAGGCACTTCCAATGCATGGGTTCTGTTCAACAATTCCACTTGGTAATCAGGTAGAGGAAAGGTATCTACAATAAAGTTGTTGATATGCTTTATAGGCCTATTGTTAGTGCAACTACTTTACTTAAGCATAATTATGTTTTACATGAAAGTTACATTGAGAAATATGCATCAGATAATGACTTTCAAGATGTTTATGCAAGCTTGATTCAAGGCAACCAGGTAGAGGAATTGGATTATCGTTTGCATGATAACTAGCTGTACCATCTTAGCAAGCTTTGTATTCCACAGGGAGAGAGAGTTAACATCATAAGAGAGGCACATACTTCTCTTATTTCTATTCATTTCGGTGTATGTAAGATGGTGGCACATCTGCAGAGGCATTGTTCTTGTCCTTGTATGCTTGAAAGTGTGTCTCATTTTATTAAAGGATGTTCATTATGTGCAACCATTAAGCCTAGTAATAGGAAGTTAGGATTGTACACACCACTTCCGTTTCCTTCATGACCATGGGAGAGTGTTTCTCTAGATTTTGTAGGAGCTCTTCCATTGTCAAAAAGAGGTCATGATTGTTTGTATGTAGTTGTGGATAGGTTCAACAAATTTTTTATTTTGATGCCATGTAAAAAGCAAGTTACAGCTAAAAAAACAACTCAGTTATTATTTTAGAATGTTTGGGTGCATTTTGGATTTGCCACATCCATTGTTAGTGATCTAGATTCTCACTTTGTTGGGAATTTTTGGTCAAGCTTGTGGAGATTCATGGACACCAAATTGAAAAATAGTACAACCTTTCATCCACAAACAAATGGTTAAATAGAAGTGGTGAAGGGATGAACATTTGCACTATATTCAACATCCTTACAACCGAGACAAGCACTCTTCCACTCAAACCTCACCATTTGAGGAATGCTTGGGATACTTTCCTAAATTTCATTTGGATTTTATTTTTGTCAAAGATGTTGTTGTTGAAGGTCATAGTGAAATAGACAAAGCAAGGAAGTTCATTGAACAAATCCAATTAGTGCACCAAAAGGTTCAAGAACAAATTGAGAAAAGCCAAGGAAAGTACAAAGAAAGGCACGACAAGCATCATCAAGACCACAAGTTCCAAGTTGGTAATTAAGTTTGGCTTCACATTAACAAATAGAGGCTCCAAGGAGAAGGTAAAAAGCTAAAACCAATTAGATATGGTCCATTCATAATTTTGGAAAAAAATGGTGACATGCCTTCAGGTTGGATTTGCCTTCATATATGCAAATTTATGTTGTTGTTAATGTTGAGAATTTAAGGTTGTATGGGCCTCTTTGATTGAATATCAAGGAGAGAATACTTAAATTCCTTCTATTGAAGGCTTTTCTCAAGAATTCCTTGATGTGATTCAGCAAGACACTATACTTGACAGAAGAACAAGGACATCAAAGAGGGGAAGTATCAATTATCTTCGAGTGGGGCTCAATGGTACAAATCCTTTAAAAGCCAAATGGATAAAGGTTGGAAAAGTGAGGGAACTGTACCCTCACCTGTTGGATAATTGAAAATGATCCTTTTGGGGTCAAAAGGCCTCCAGTGGGGAGGAGTGATCAGGTGCTCAAAGTTAGGCTCAGAAAAGATGTCAAAATATTTATAAACTTAGCTTTAGATCAAATAACTCGTCATTTTGAACAGTGCAAACGACACTCAAATCCGAGCTCATATGCAAAATTTAGAGAAAGTCAAAGTTCAGGTTTGACTTGGACACATGGAAAGATTGAATGATGTGGTAAGGCCCTTCAGCGAATGGGGAGGCACCAAGTGGCAAGCCGTCATTGGCCCCCTCATATCAAAAATCACATATCGCAGGTGGGTCGGCATTAAAAATTAGCCGCATAACAGCCAGGGTGCGATGTGATAAGGCAGGCGGGAAGGCATTAAAGAATTGGCCCAAGCAGGGAAGGGTTGTGATGCGGTCGTAGATCGCAATTACACTTCGCAAAAGATATGTGGAAAGGCATTAAGGGATCAGCCTTGGAGTTGTGATGTGATGGATCATAGATCACAATCGCACTTCGAAGAAAAACATAAGTCCCAAATATATGGACTGTCGATACTTTACCGAATTGCGATTTGCGAAAGGATCTGGGATGCCATATGTTTATCAATTGCGGTTAATACTTTTTTTGGGTCCACCACATTGCAATCGCACCTCAACCTTCAAGTTCACAGACTATAAAGCTTGTTGGTTTTCTCGTCGATTGCGATTTGCGATAAGAAAGTTGACCGACAGATTATGACCTGTCGCACGCCGAAATATTGACCTAGTTAGCGCGTTTTTGGGGCTAATTTGTAGGATCATGCCGAAAAGGGGGCAATTTGTGGAGTGAATATTGGGAGAACTAGGAGAAGTCATAAATTCTTCAGTTTTCCACCAAATTGGATTCAAAAAGAGGCTAGATATCCATTTTTGAGGATTCTGGACTGATTGGAGTAGGTTACATAAGCATTTGAGCATTGTAAATGTTGGCATTATGATACATATGTTGTACTTGATGGCAACCCACTCATCTTAGATCATAATTTATAGTGCAGCAAAGTTCACGCACTTTCATGCAGAGAAAAGTTCCTTTCATACAGAGAAAAGTTCACGCACTTTCATGCAGAGAAAAGTTCCTTTCATGCAGAGAAAAGTTCACACACTTTCATGTAGAGAAAATCACACGCACATGGGAAATCTTATGGTTGGTTCATGGTATTAGTCCGATAGTTTTTGATCCTATGGTTTTGGTCCACGGTATTGCATCCAAAAGAATTGAACCCAAGTATTGGGTCTGTGGTATTGTTTCTCAATGGTTTTGGTCCATGGTTTTGAGTGAGGCCTAGCCTATAAAAAGGAAAAGAGATCATTTGGCTAATCACAAGTGTTGAAAATCTTAAGAAGATCGAGATCTGAATTTCTGATAATCGGTTGGTGAGACATAGTTGAATCTGAATCAAGGAGAAATTGGAGCATTATAAGTCAGATCTACTGAAGAGAGTGACAATGGCGCAGTGCAAAGGTGCGCAGAACTAGAGAAGAAGCAGGTGTGGAGTTGCGCAGACTCGTCACGACAAAAGTGCGGATATTCGCAGGTTTCCTTCGGTGAAGTTGTGGACCTTTCTTGAAATATATTTTAGATGTCTTTTATCTGTTTCTACAGAGATTTGGGTTTAAATTGGTGTCTGGTTACTGGTGTTATTTTCTGGTTACTACATTCTGAGAAGTTATTTGTTTAAAGGAGATTGGGTGATGCACATGTACATGATGTTTTGG